>JAMWET010007137.1:0-38311 GCA_024036415.1 Prochilodus magdalenae
AAATTTGATTGTTAAATAAAATGTTCACTTATGTTACATTCCTAACGTGTACCCTTTATTTAGTGTAAGAAACATGCATTATTATCATTTACTTCTCATGACTTTTGACCAAATCTGGTGAAAAGTGCTGCATTGTTTAATATCGCAATATATAATCGCAGAAAAGAAAAATATGGCAATGTAAAAAATTTCCAATATCGTGCAGCCCTATTCATCACAGTGCTCTCACCAGACATCAACAGTCAGAAATCCTGTTTTTACGAAATACACGTATGTAGCTAAATGAGCACACAGAGCATCTACTACTGGACCATCTGAACCACACTGGAGTAGAGCATCCCAGTAATGACGCCTACATGAAAACCTGCTTCTGCACATATACCATGTGACTCACACATCTTAAAGGCCAGCGCAATCTCACATAGCATCACTATCGAACACCATCTCCTAAATGTACTGTACACCAGGATGTTCACTACTGCAGTCGAGGACAGAAGCTCAGCAGTAGCACTAAGCTGACCTGCAGAGTTACTTTTATCAGAGTTATTAAAGTTAATATCAGTCAGAGCAGAATGGAGATGATGGAGGATATTTATGCAAACACAGAAGTTATTACAGACCACAGAAGGAGTGCAGACACCGGTGGACCTTCATACGAAGACATTTACACCAACGAGGACAACACTGAGATGTGCAAGACCAGAAACAAACAAACGAGCTACGGTACAGAAACTGCAGGGGAAGTGGAGGACACCTCTCCCTCACATACAGCAGATCCTCAGTACAGAGGTAAGTGTAAAGCCTAGCTGAGCGTCTGTCACTCGTCCATGTATTTCGGTGTACTGTATCACACAGGAACAGTCTAGTAGAAGGCCTTTCACTCTCTGACCACTTAGACACACTGTCCATAGGATCACCAGGAGTCAGAAACAAGTTACAGCACTTATAAACAATAACAGAAAATCTTACAGACTCATTTCTTTACAGTGGTGGTGATGGGAACCGGGCATCACATTGTCTACAACACAGATACAGTCTCAAATACGTCCTCTGAGTGTTATATGTGAGGCCGATGATGGTAAAAGAGGGAGAAATCTGAAACCTCTCCACCATTAACAGCTTTTAAATATCCTACTCTGACTCTCCGTCTCTAGAACCCAGCGTTCCACATTAGACCAGTCTGAATGGCTGTTTACATCTCAGTCACCTTTAATACAGAAATTTGGAAACACTGGTGGAGTTCCCCTTCACATATACAGCCAGCCCCACAGCAAACAAGCATGAACCCAACAGGAAGAGGACTGAACACTCATCACCATGTACAGTCATGGTTTGATCACACATGTGCAGACACGTACACAGATAAAGAGATCTGCATGAATGTAGTAGCTGTGAACAACCACAGGAGGGCGCATCATCCTACTGATGACTGATGCAGTCTGAGACTTTAAACCACGGAAGTATATGACCTGTGAACGAGAGACTCTCAGTGTGGCTCACTCACTGTAGCTCCCTGCTCTGCTGAAGTAGCATTACAGCAGAGCTAGACGGGCTGGGAGTGACTCAATAAGGTCCTGGTAGGTTGTCACAGGTATCTGGGACCATGCTAACTGTAGTGAAGTGGCAGTTACCCTGTAGTTTGGCCACAGTTACACCGTACACACAAGCAAAGCTTCTTCCCAGATAACACTGCTCTGGCCCAAATCTGCTTCACATTCAGATTTTCATCTGGATAAACCAGACTTGGGCAGACAGCACCAAGATGCACCAGATTACAGCCACCCATCAACCGAAACAGCTGATCCAGATCTGTTTTGGACACAAAGTGCATGTTTGAAATATGTGGGAGGTGGAGGGACACCAGCCCTGCTGGACGTGCGACAACAAACCGTTTATATTGGAGCTGACCACGGTGCATCCACACGGATACACTGGTCGTCTCCACGAAGACAAAAGCAGGACTCGTCAGTGAAGATGAACTGTTGCCATTCTGACTCACTCCATGATAGTCTGGAACACGTGGGACTGAGTCACTCCATTGCAGTCTTTGGTAACACTGATGTGGCATTGGGGTCAGTTGTCGTAACGCTCTGCGTGCATGTAGTCCAGCGTTGTGCAGCCTCCTGCCAATAGGATAACTCATGGAGGACATCACTGCTCACTGAATGTCCGCAATTGGGGCTGTTGGGTCAGTCAGGTAAAGCCTGCCCTTACATTACATGCTAAGTAGAGCATGAAACTTGACTCATGTGCACGTCTCACAATGTCAAACCTACCCACCAAGTTTCACTCAGGTGAAGTAGAAAAGCTGACTAACAGAAAACAGCAAAGAATGCTGGGTGTAAGACTCCAGAACCAACACTACTCACTACTATCTATTTTCAGGAACGAGCACTGAAAGCAGACGATGCCTCAGAGTGACTGCAGTGTGTCTGGGGCTGCTGTGTGTTCTCCTGCTGACTGCCATCACGGTGCTGTGTATCAAGCTCAACAACCTGACTGTAGAGAGAGACCAGTTACAGCCCAATTGCACCAGCCTGGCTGTAGAGAGAGACCAGTTACAGACCAGATTCACCAACTTGGAGTTCAGCTACATGGAAGCAGTGAACGAAAGGGACCAGCTTAAGGAGAAACTCCGTTCTGCAGGTAAGCCGATACATTTAAAGCTGCATTTCACCAAAATTCATTCCCTACTGTGGGATACTCCGTAGACACAGCCCACATGTGACGTTTAGCTAGAAGATGTGGCTGCTGTGTGAACTGGTTATGAATAAAAGCAGTGAACTCAGTCTTTAATAACCACATATGATGCTCACTAACTCTGAACATACAAGTGTTCAGTTCTCCTGCTTTGCTTTAGATTAAAAGTAAAGACATCAATTACAAAGTGGCCGATAAGTTACATTACGTGTTCCCTTAACTTCCAGCAACAACTAAATCCAGGACTGAAAACTGGAATTAAGGTCCAGACTTAAAGACCTGGGCTCTAGAGGAACAAGAGGTTGTGGTTTTCTCTCCAACGACCTGACGAGTTTGGTCAAGAAGGTGTCAACTGCTACAGCAGAACTTTCTTCCACTACTGTCCAGCGTGTAGGAGCAGGAGCACAGTGGCTGTATTAGGATGCCTGGGGATACGTTTTGCTGCTAGGACATGTGGCCATTTGACCATTTCCCATGGTTTTAGAGGAGGTAGCGGTTCTACAGATGAATTATGATTGATATGGATCTTCTCTGTGTCCTTCATTAGCCATATGATCATAGACCACTGGCGTGAAAAGCTCATGTGCTGTCGGCAGCTTGTTGCTGAATTAGCTGTTGATTAACAACTTAGCTGGAGGCCTCCAGAGGATAGTCAAGAAGCTTCTAGACTCTCTGCACTGCATGCTCTGCTTCACTATTAGACTGTGGGGTGTATGGGGACAATGTTTGATGCAGGACGTCGTATGAAGCACAGAAACCCTACAGATGAGTATACGAACAATTGTCTGACCTCAGGGTGACATGTCTCTCAAACCAGGCCTTTAGGATGTCAACTGAAATGTGGCTCCAGATATCATTTCGGTCATCCACCTCAACAAATTCAGAGTATTGGGCCACTAATGGAAAGGCATTCTTCCCTTCAGACTCAAACAGGCCGAGGCTACTTCTTCAGGTAGTAGTCAGGTGTGTCTGTTGGTTTGAGCAGGTCTCTATGGAGTCAATCCTGAAACTCCTGCTGGTTCCTGACTGTAGTTTTAAATACCAGCACTACCAGTTTATTATTTCAGCCAAGAGAGAAAGTACCAGCTATTAGGGATTACAGGATGTCCTGACTTTTCCCTTCAGTAGGATTTGCCATTTCATTATTTGTTACATACATGACAGTTAAGTTTTCATCGTTTTTATAAAGGTAATGCAGTTACATCACCATTTATCTACAGATGTTGTTTGAAAGACGGTCCAATATTGAATATTGTCCATATTCCTTAATAAAGGACCAAAAATGAATGAGGTTTCCCAGTTTCCTCACCTGACCGTATTTAAGGTTCTCCGTAGATAATGAGTGACTTTTGGGTATAGATGTATATACTCTAGAAAATATCATCTATGAGCATCTGTTCATAATTCCCATTAAAAAGAAGGTCCTTAATGGCAAATTCTTATTGTTAGAGATGAATGATCAAACTGAACAGAGGACTGATCTAAAGCTCTGGATCCCAAAGCTAAATAAACACTGACCTGACAATAATTGGGATCTCTGGGTTTCAGGAACCGGATAATTAGACAAGTAAGGAAACCATGGGGATGGAGACTGTGCTGAGAATTTGGGTCCTCCAGATAAGAAGATCTGGAATGCCTGGCCATGGTCTGATAAAGAGGAAGAGTGGATCTGTGAGAAAGTGTTTTAATGATGATCGGATAACTAGTCTATGTCTTTGTATTTGTAATTTAATTACTGACTCTGTCTCTTAGCTTGAATTCTCCATGTGGAGAAACCCAAACACGGCCTTTGCGATCATATCAATTTTAGATTTGGGAACAGTGGATGAATTAGGGTCATGTGACCATCTACTGCATTTAAAACTGTTTGAAAATCATTTAAAATCTTTATTTTGGATTAGATGTTGGTGGCTGACGGTGGTAAAGACTGTAGTATGTCAGTTTAATCTTTTATCTGGAGATTAACAGGATGTTTTTATCGCAGATTGTTATTATATATACACTGATTCATATCTTCATCATCATGGTAGCTTCACTGCGAATCTTTATTCTAACAAATGCTGTTTTAGTGCTTGTTTGGTTTTTCCAGTAGTGTAAAAAGCAGAGAGCCTGATTAAAGCCCAGTACACCTCCTGTCAGACTGTGTGAACATCTCTTCTAGCTTTCCTTACTATGTGCACAGCAACACTCAGACATCAGTACATGCAGCCCTGAACCTGTAAATAGGAAATAAACAAAGTGGCTCGGACTGATCCACTGCAGGTGGATGGGGGATATTACATATACAGCTCTTGCTTTGCTGTAAACCTGCTAAGTGAACGTGCAGAGTTGTTAAGAATATATGATACACTTCTGTTAGCATGTTAGCATCCATGTGCTAATCTTAGCTTACCTTACCATGCACTAGCTTTATGACTTACAGCTTTAGCAGAGGCTGAAACTTTATTTAAAAAATAAATAAATAAATAAATAAATAAAACTCGAAACTACAAAAGCGACTGTATTTCAGTTCCTCATCACATCAATACGTGAAGCAGGACGACTGTTATGGTAGCCATTTTAGCGGATTCCCTGCTTCAATACGCCCCCTGCAACTCTAAAAGGGATGGTTAAGGAGCTGCATATGTGGTAGCATATGAATGTGGGCCCAGTTATAGCACTGCTGGCCCACTGACAGCAATAGCAATCTGAATGAGAGCCAAATGATGTCACACCATAAAGAGCCACTAGAGGGCACCAGAGACCATCTAAAAAAAATGATCCAACACTAGTCAGTTTCTGACGTGGCTCATAGACTGGTGTTTACAAACCCCTGAATGTTTGTCCCCAACATGAAATGGGCTGCAAACCCAACACTGCATAAGAACATCCCTCCACGTGAGGACATTACCAAGACGGTGCCATTAAGGTTGACAAAGTACAGAGAACATTCTACTTCCAGAAGCTTCTACATGTACCATGTGACTCACACCTCTCAAAGCTAATCACAGGCTAAAGTATGTGACTGGCCTCAGTAACACCAGGCTGTTTCCTATCACAGCTGAGCACAGATACGCTGCAGTCGCTTCCTGCCAGCTGTAGCATCAAGCTTAGAGCTACCAGAGTTATTACAGTGAACGCCAGAGCAGAATGGATACGATGTAGATACTGTATATGCAAACTGCAGACTACAGAAGACATTCAGACACCAGTGGAAATTCATATGGACATCTGAGCCCAACAACAAGAGGAGCCCTAGGACAGTAACCACAGCGAATATACACAGTCACATTATTATGACCACTTCCTACTTTTGATGGCAGCACATGAATGATAGCTTTTGATGATAGCTCATGAAGGAAGTCATGTGTCATGAGCCATGGGCTGCATACTTCGGTAGCCATCCTTGCAGATCACACACAGCCCTACACGCTGATTGTCTTCCCTATATGCCTAGAAATGTCCAGCATTGGTTAGAGGAGAATAACCAGGACTTCCATTCCATATGGATCCTCCCTGACACACCCTCCAGCAGCTGTGGGATGCACTGCAGTCAGCATGGCTCCAGATACCCATAACAAACCTAGAAGGACCTTTCGGAGTCACTCCCAGCCCGGGCTGCACAAGGTGGTGGGTCTGGACATTAGGTTGATAACAGACCTCCAACACCCACCCCGCGAGAGAAGAAAGAGGAAGGGATGAAGAAGCTGAAGGAGCAGATCTGATGGAGGTTAGTGATGGAGAGGAAAGAGGAAGGGATGAAGAAGCTGAACTGCGTCTACTACTGGACCATCTGAACCACATCAGAGTAGAACATCCCAGTAATGACCCTCCATGAATAAAAGCTATAGCCTATATGAAAATCTGCTTCTGCACGTATACCATGTGACTCACACATCTTAAAGGCGAGTGCAATCTCACATAGCATCACTATCTAACACTATCTCCTTAATGTATGCCAGGCTGTTCACTACTGCAGTCGAGCACAGAGGCTCAGCAGTAGCACTAAGCTGACCTGCAGAGTCACTTTTATCAGAGTTACTAAAGTTAATATCAGTCAGAGCAGAATGGAGATGATAAATGATATATATGCACACACAGGAGTTATTACAGACCACAGAAGGAGTGCAGACAGCGGTGGACCTTCATATGAAGACATTTACACCAACGAGGACAACACTGAGATGTGCAAGACCAGAAACAAACAAAGGAGCTCCGGTACAGTAACTGCAGGGGAAGTGGAGGAAACCTCTCCCTCACATACAGCAGATCCTCAGTACAGAGGTAAGTGTAAAGCCTAGCTGAGCTTCTGTCACTCGTCCATGTATTTCGGTGTACTGTATCACACAGGAACAGTCTAGTAGAAGGCCTTTCACTCTCTGACCACTTAGACACACTGTGAATATGATCACCAGGAGTCAGAAACGAGTTACAGCACTTATAAACAATAACAGAAAATCTTACAGACTCATTTCTTTACAGTGGTGGTGATGGGAACCGAGCGTCACATTGTCTACAACACAGATACAGTCATTTTATTCACCATCATAACCAGCAGTGAACCTACACGCGTCCTCTGAGTGTTGTATGTGAGGTTGATGATGGTAAAAGAGGGAGAAATCTGAAACCTCTCCACCATTAACAGCTTTTAAATATCCTATTCTGATTCTGCATGCATCTCTAGAACCCAGCGTTCCACATCAGACCAGTCTGAATGGCTGCTTACATCTCAGTCACCTTCAATACAGAAATTTGGAAACACTGGTGGAGTTCCCCTTCAGTATACAGCCAGCCCCACAGCAAACATACATGAACCCAACAGGAAGAGGACTGAACACTCATCACCATGTATAGACATGGTTTGATCACACATGTGCAGACACGTACACAGATAGAGATCTGCATGAATGTAGTAGCTGTGAACAACCACAGGAGGGCGCATCATCCTACTGATGACTGATTCAGTCTGAGGCTTTAAACCACGGAAGTATATGACCTGTGAATGAGAGACTCTCAGTGTGGCTCACTCACTGTAGCTCCCTGCTCTGCTGAAGTAGCATTACAGCAGAGCTAGATGGGCTGGGAGTGACTCAATAAGGTCCTGGTAGGTTGTCACAGGTATCTGGGACCATGCTAACTGCAGTGAAGTGGCGGTTACCCTGTAGTTGGCCACAGTTACACCGTACACAAGCAAAAGTTTTCCCCAGATAACACTGCTCTGGCCCAAATCTGCTCCACATTCAGATTTTCATCTGGATAGACCAGACTTGGGCAGACAGCACCAAGATGTGAGTCACGTATGCACCAGATTATGGCCACCCATCAGCCGAAACTCTGCTGTTACTCTGCCAGATCTGTTTAGAAACATGTGGGTTACATTTCATATTTGTGGGCCCCTTTTGGCTGCACTGGGAATCAGAAGAGATCCAGATCTGTTTTGGACACAAAGTGCATGTTTGAAATATGTGGGAGGTGGAGGGACACCAGCCCTGCTGGATATGTGACCACAAACTGTTCATCTTGGAGTTGACCACGGTGCATCCACACGGATACACTGGTCGTCACAGACAAAAGCAGGACTCGCCAGTGAAGATGAACTGTTGCCGTTCTGACTCACTCCATGATAGTCTGGCACACATGAGACTGACCAGTCTTTGGTATCACTGATGTGGCACTGGGATCGTAACGGTCTGCGTGCATGTAGTCCAGTGGTGTGCAGCCTCCTGCCAATAGTGCTGGACTAAGACGATAACTCATGGAGGACATCACTGCTCACTGAATGTCCACAATTGTGGCTGTTGGGTCAGTCAGGTAAAGCCTGTCCTTACATTACATGCCCAGTTGAGCATTAAACATTAAACATGTCTCACAATGTCAAACCTACCCACCAAGCTTCATTCCTGTCGGATGATCCTTTCTGAGTGCAGCTATTTGTGTAGCTATTCTTTTGACGATGAGTGTATATAACTCAAAAGAAAGCTGGGTGTAAGACCCCAGAATCAACACTACTCAAACACAGCTCAGGTTCAGGGTACTGAAATCTGTATGCATCTGTATTTTCAGAATCGTACACAGCAAGCAGAGGATGTCGCAGACTGGCTGCAGTGTGTCTGGGGCTGCTGTGTGTTCTCTTGCTGACCGCCATCATAGTGTTGTGGATCAAGCTCAGCAACATGACTATAGAAAGAGACCGGTTACAGACCAGTTACACCAGCCTGACCAAAGAGAGAGACCAGTTACAGACCAGTTACACCAGCCTGACTACAGAGAGAGACCAGTTACAGACCAGTTACACCAACCTGACCAAAGAGAGAGACCAGTTACAAACCAGTTTCACCAACCTGACTATAGAGAGAGACCAGTTACAAACCAGTTTCACCAACCTGGCTGTAGAGAGAGACCGGTTACAAACCAGTTACACTAAGCTGACTGTAGAGAGAGACCAGTTACAGACCAGATTCACCAACTTGGAGTCAAGCTACATGGAAGTAGTGAATGAAAGGGACCAGCTTAAGAAGAAACCCTGTTCTGCATGTACGTGGACACATTTAAAGCTGGTAAAAGTAAATCCAGCATTTCACCAGAATTCATCCCCTACTGTGGGATATTCAGTAGACACGCCCCACATGTGACGTTTAGCTAGAAGATGTGGCTGCTGTGTGAACTGGTTATGAATAAAGCAGTGAACTCAGTCTTTAATAACCACATATGATGCTCACTAACGCTGAACATACAAGTGTTCAGTTCTCCTGCTTTGCTTTAGATTAAAAGTAAAGACATCAATTACAAAGTGGCCGATAAGTTACATTACGTGTTCCCTTAACTTCCAGCAACAACTAAATCCAGGGACAATGTTTGATGAGGGATGTCATATGAAGTGCAGAAACCCTACAGATGAGTATATGAACAATTGTCAGACCTCAGGGCGCCATGTCTCCCAAACCAGGCCTTTAGGATGTCAACTGAACTGTGGCTCCAGATATCATTTCGGTCATCCACCTCAACAAATTCAGAGTAATAGGCCACTAATGGAAAGGCATTCTTCCCTTCAGACTCAAACAGGCCGAGGCTACTTCTTCAGGTAGTAGTCAGGTGTCCCTGTTGGTTTGAGCAGGTCTCTATGGAGTCAATCCTGAAACTCCTGCTACTTCCTGACTGAAGTTTTTCCCCTTCAGTAGGATTTGCCATTTCATTATTTGTTACATACATGACAGTTAAGTTTTCATTGTTTTTATAAAGGTAATGCAGTTACATCACCATTTATCTACAGATGTTGTTTGAAAGACGGTCCAATATTGAATATTGTCCATATTCCTTAATAAAGGACCAAAAATGAATGAGGTTTCCCAATTTCCTCACCTGACCGTATTTAAGGTTCTTCGTAGATAATGAGTGACTTTTGGGTATAGATGTATATACTCTAGAAAATATCATGTATGAGCATCTGTTCATAATTCCCATTAAAAAGAAGGTCCTTAATGGCAAATTCTTATTGTTAGAGATGAATGATCAAACTGAACAGAGGACTGATCTAAAGCTCTGGATCCCAAAGCTAAATAAACACTGACCTGACACTTTCTCTGGGTTTCAGGAACCGGATAATTAGACGACTAAGAAAACCATGGGGATGAAGACTGTGCTGAGAATTTGGGTCCTCCAGATAAGAAGAGTGGTGGCCATGGTCTGATAAAGAGGAAGAGTGAATCTGTGAGAAAGTGTTTCAGTGATGATCGAATAACTTGTCTATGTCTTTGTATATGTAATTTAATAACTGAATTGTAATTTAATAAGGGTCTCTTAGCTTAAAACAGGAACAGTGGGTGAACACTGACTAAGGCTGGTAAAGACTGTAGTATGTCAGTTTAAGGATTTTATAAAAATCTCAGATTGTTATTATATGAACACTGATGCATATTGTTATCCTGGTAGCTTCACTGTGAATGTTTATTCTATCAAATCCTGTTTTAGTCCTGTTTGGTTTTTCTTCTTCCAGTAGTGTAAAAGGCAGAGAGCCTGATTAAAGTCCAGTACACCTCCTGTCAGACTGTGTGAACATCTCTTCTAGCTTTCCTTACTATGTGCACATCAACACTCAGGCGTCAGTGTCAGTACATGCAGCCCTGAACCTGTAAATGGGAAATAAACAAAGTGGCTCGGACTGAACACAACTCCATTCCTGCCGTCAGCAACAGAAGACATTTAGGCTTGAGCATCGAAGCCAGGGAAAGGAGAGGCTAAGTTCTGAGCGCCACAAACGCGGTCAAGAAGGAGAGATGGCCGAAAAACAACCCTCTAAATCTGAAGAACAAACATTCAGAAAGCTGTTTCTATATCAGACGATGGGTGAAGAAATCTCAGAGAGGCTGAAGTCAGCTTTCTTATTAGCCAGCTTCTTGTTTGAGTGTTCCCATTCCACTACAGTGGCCACTTTCATAAACCCAAAAAGGAGGAGGGGAGTTTACTAATCGATTAGCATTTACAAGGCTGACCTGTGGATGGCCGGCAGGCGAGTCACAATGTCACATGACCTTGTTAAACCAATGACAAAAATGCCTCGACACAGACATCCTCACACACACATAAGTGAACGTTTTAAATCGGTCATCCCGGACAGAGGCCTAATAGGTGTAATACCGGGACAGAGGACTTGGAGTTGAAAAACTGCACTGTGGAAACGTGTAGAGTTGTAATTAAGGATCAAGGATTCGTTTCTGTTCGCATGTTAGCTCTGTATGCTAATCTCAGCTTAGCTTACACCACGCTAGCGTCTTGATCTCAGCTTTAGCAGAGAGAAACTACAAAAGCGAGCTGTACTTCAGCTCTTTAGCAAATCGATTCATGAAGTAGAATTATGTTAGCCATTTCAGTGGATTCCCTGCTTCAATACGCCCCCTGCTAATCTGAAAGGGCTTGTTAACAAGCTGTTCAACTGACTGAGGTTTGTTGAGAGCTGAAAGCACCAAAATGTGCAGGGCAAGGTGCTTAAAGAGGGAGGCTTGAGAAACCCTCTAGATAGCATGTGGATGTGGGCGCATTAGCAGTGGCCCACTGGCAGTCGGCATGAGAGCCAAAGTTGGCCCACCTGTCCCAAAACACATCTGGTCTACTTCTGGCACAGATACGGCAGAGCTACATGTGTGCCCAAAGTGGCACACATCTTGCAACAGGGAGTGATCCACCCAAGTGCTGCCAATCCATGCCGCACGTGGGCCAGATGGAAATGGGGTGTGTAGGCCCGATTTGGGTCAAAACATGTTTGCTATCTGGGCCTGGTCTCAGAACCCTTCAGCATTCAGCACAGACACAAGTCTGTGTTTGGTGTCACATCATGGTGAGCCACTAGAGGGCACCAGCAATCAACTGAAAACTGATCCAACACCAATCAGTTTCTGACGTGGCTCTTAGACCGGGGTTTATAAAGAGGGCTGCAAACCCAGCTCTGCATGAGAATATCCCTCTACGTGAGGACATTACCAGAAGGGTGCATCAAGGTTGACAAAAGTACAGAGAACATTCTACTTCAAGAAGCTTCTACACATGTACCATGTGACTCTCACCTCTCAAAGCTAATCACAGTCTCATGTATGTGGCTGGCCTCAGTAACACCAGGCTGTTTACTATCACAGCTGAGCACAGATACGCTCCAGCTGTAGCATTAAGCTTTAGAGCTATCAGAGTTATTACAGTGAACGTCAGTCAGAGCAGAATGGATACGATGGAAGATGTACTATAACAGAAAACTCAGGAGTTACTACAGAAGAAATTTAGACACCAGTGGACCTTCATATGAAGACAACCGAAGGAGCTCTGGTACATTAACCACAGGCAATATACACAGTCAAGTCACAATATTATGACCACTTCCTACTTTAGACAGCAGCATGCTGATCGTCTTTCTTGGGGCGGATGGGATCTTCCAGCAAGACCACGTCACATGACTAGAACTGTCCCAAATTGGTTGGAAGAGCATTACCAAATCTTCCCAGTACTACCCTGGCCCCTTAATACCCCAGACTAGAACCTAATCGTGCATCTGAGGAACCACCTCGAACGTCGTGTTCGCTCTAGGGATCCCCCCCTTACGCACCCCACAGCAACTGCACTCAGCACGGCTCCAGATACCTGAGTCAACCTACCAGAACCTTACTGAGTCACTCACAGCCCGTCTAGCTGCTGTCGGTGCAGCACACGCTGGTTAATCTGAATATTAGCTGGCGGATATAATAATGTGACTCCATTGTATACATACCAGAATGCTGGAGAAGCAGATGGAATCTCCCACACACATACAGCAGATCCTCAGTACAGGGGAAGGTTTAGGTCTGTACAGTGTATTTTTCATTTTTACCCACATTTCAGTGTTTGCATTCGCATTGCTGCGCAAGAGCTGGAAATACGTAACGCAGAAACGCAAGATGCTTTTGAGATTTTAGAGTTTATCATTAAGAACACAATATCAGTCACTCATTTGCACTTGTGCAAAACATTTCTGTTTACTAGTTCAAATCATCTATAGATTATTCTAATTCACAATGTACAGTAATTAGCCAAACATTAGCCAAAGCCTGTGATACACAGAGGGAATATATCCACCTACTGCATGGATTTGGGGAAATTAGACAGTCAGTTTAATCTTACTGCATAGTGAAAGTGAGAGAGCGAGAATGAGGAACAGAGAAAGGAGTAACGTTACTGACAGCTCTTTATATTCACTGGGTTAATATTTCACCTCGGTGAAAAGGTCATACGGTGTTTATCATACCACAGTTCTACATCCCTCTGTTCCCCACTGTGTAGATGGAAATGGAGAGTCAACCACTCTGTCGAAGCCCAGGCAGGTGACCGTTACAGCATTACACTTAAACAGCATAGATAAACCGACAGACCTCTCATTAGCTCTCTACCAGATAACACATTACTCAACACAGGAGGAGAGAGAGAGAAGCTCAAGGAGGCTGACAGGGCTAAAGGAGCAGATCTGATGGAGGTAAGTGATGGAGAAGAAAGTGAGGGGGAGAAAGCTGAAGGAGCAGATCTGATGGAGGTTAGCAATGGAGAAGAAAGTGAGGGGGAGAAAAGAAGCTGAAGGAGTGGATCTGATGGAGGTAAGTGATGGGAAAAGAAAGTGAGGGGGGAGAAAAAAGCTGAAGGAGTAGATCTGATGGAGGTTAGCAATGGAGAAGAAAGTGAGGGAGAGAAAGCTGAAGAAGCGGATTGGATGGAGGTTAGCAATGGAGAAGAAAGTGAGGGGGAGAAAAAAAGCTGAAGTAGTCGATCTGATGGAGGTACGTGATGGAGACATAAAGTGAGGGGAGAAAAAAGCTGAAGGAGTGGATCTGATGGAGGTAAGTGATGGGAGAAGAAAGTGAGGGGGGAGAAAAAAGCTGAAGGAGTAGATCTGATGGAGGTAAGTGATGGAGAAAAAAAATGAGAGGAGAAAAAAAACTGAAGGAACAGATCGGATGGGAGAGAAAGCTGAAGGAGCGGATTGGATGGAAGTAAGTGATGGGAGAAAGAAGGATGACGGAGCAGATCTGATGGAGGTTAGTGATATATGAAAGAAAGTGAGGGAGAGAGAGCTGAAGGAGCGGATTGGATGGAGGTAGTGATATAGAAAGAAAGTGAGGGAGAGAGAGCTGAGGAGCGGATTGGAATGGAGGTAAGTGATGGAGAAGAAAGTGAGGGAGAGAAAAGCTTGAAGGAGCAGATCTGACGGAGGTAAGTGATGGAGAAGAAAGTGAGGGAGAGAAAGCTGAAGGAGCGGATTGGATGGAGGTAAGTGATGGGAGAAGAAAGTGAGGGAGAGAAAGCTGGAAGAAGCGGATTGGATGGAGGTATGTGATGGGAGAAAGAAGGATGACGGAGCAGTATCTGATGGAGGTAAGTGATGGATGAGAAAGTGAGTGAGGGAGAGAAAGCTAAAGGAGCGGATTGGATGGAGGTAAGTGATGGGTAGAAAGAAGTGATGACGGAGCAGATCTGATGGAGGTTAGTAATGGGAGAAGAAAGTGAGTGAGAATTGTTTAAGCTTTCAATTAAAACACAATTCAGAATTAAATTCAGCTCAGCAGACAAAATATAATTTAATATTGTTAGTTTATCATAGAAGTCCTTACAGAGTTTACAGAGTCACAGTTCACTGAACTGGTAGTAGAGCGAACTGATCTCTGATCTGTGTATCTGGGTAATATATTTAGAACCTCCAGCTTATCTAATGGGGAGGAGATGGCACTGCTTGATTTCAGTGCCTGCTTAAGTAGCCCCCCAGTATAGCCTAGTCCCCATATCCATTGGACCTTTGGTGATGCCCTGTTTGCTGAAATCTTAATGACTGAAATCTCTGCAGCAATGTTGTGTCTTACCATCCAATCCCCACTGTGTGGGCTGAACTACCGCAGAACAGTGAAGACACACGAACCAAAAGGTGTCAGAAACAGGAAGCAGGATTTCAGCGTGCAGGTCTGTCGTAAGGACAGAAGGGGGAGATATTTTAAAGACAGTTCGGCGTCTCAAGTTTCCCTTATTGTCAGTGCCGTGATGAAAAGACAAGGAATCAGGGTACAGAGGCCACGGCACTGGTCATACAGACAGACCTGGTATCTGAGCCCTTCACAGAGTTGAAGATGATGTCTGACTGGCGTTTATGATGAAGTGATGAGCGTTCAGTCGCTGAAGAGTGAAGAGAAAGTGGAGATGGTGGTGGAGATCTACGAGAGCGCGGACTCGGCCTAGAGGGCAAGACCCCAACACGGAGATGGAGGACAACACCACAAAGAGGAACCCCCAAAAACCAGAACAGACAGGTAGTGTAACCTCCTTTTCCTCTCTACTGCAGAAAACGGCAAGCGGCTGGAGTCTCAGTTTCATTTACCAAGAGATGTAGTAGCTTAGATAGTCCATTAACCCATCTCAGGTATCCAGAACCGTATCTAGGATCAGCATTTTTAGTGAGGTGCACTTTGCCAAAAAGTGTCACACACTCCACAGTAGTGTTTGGAGTAAACAGGCTCCTCCACTCATTTCCCTCTTACTGCAAGCATGGTACCCTTGGGGCAAGCAATGCCTAATATCTAGTGGACTTGATCTTAAAATTTTTTCATTTCAGATTTTTAAATGTAGTTTATTTCAATATAGTGAGAAAGTGTGGCTTAGGAAATCACACTAAAACCCAGTACAAAACCAAGTTAAATAATTCTATAGTTAGCTTAAAACTTTAAAACTCAGAATGAGAAATAGATAGTATCAAATTATTATCTAATTGATATTATTTCCTCATTCTGAAGTTTAAAGTTTTTAATATGCTACCTACTATAGAATTATTTAACTTGGTTTTTACTGGTTTTCGGTGATTTCCTAAGCCACACTTTCTCACTATATTGGAAATAACTACATAAAATCTGAAATGAAAAAGTTTTTTAAGATCAAGTCCACTAGATATTAGGCATTGGGCTTGCCAGGTACCATGCTTGCAGTAAGAGGAAAATGAGTGGAGGAGCCTGTTTACTCCACTACTGTGGAGTGTGACACTTTTTGGCAAAGTGACCTCACTAAATATGCTGATCGACATCCTAGATACGTGTTCTGGATACGCTGAGATGTGGTGTAATGACTATCTAAGCTACTAAATCTCTTGTAAATGAAACTGAGACTCCAGCCGCTTGCCGTGTTTTTCTGCAGTAGACAGAGGAAAGGAGGTTACACTACCTGTCTGTTTCTGGTTTTGGGTTCCTCTTTGTGGTGTTGTCCTCCATCTCCGTGTTGGGGTCTTTGGCCTCTAGCCGAGTCCGTCGCTCGTCGTAGATCTCCACCACCATCTCCACTTTCTCTTCACTCTTCAGCGACTGAACGCTCATCACTTCATCATAAAACGCAGTCAGACATCTTCACTCTGTGAAGGGCTCAGATTACCAGGTCCTGTCTGTATGACCAGTGCGTGGCTCTGTACCCGATTCGTCTGTCTTCATCACGGCACTGACATAAGGGAACTTGAGACGCCGAACTGTCTTTAAATATCTCCCCTTCTGTCCTTACGACAGACCTGCAGCTGAAATCCTGCTTCCTGGTTCTGACACCTTTTGGGTTCGTGTGTTCTTCACTGTTTCTGCTGTAGGTTCAGCAGCCACAGTGGGGATTTTGGTAGAACACAACATTTGCTGCAGAATTCAGTCATTAAGATTTTTCAGCAAACAGGGGCCATCACCAAAGGTCCAGTTGGATATGGGGACTAGGCTAGTACTGGGGGGCTACTTAAGCAGGCACTGAATCAAAGCAGTGCATCTCCTCCCCATTAGATAAGCTGGAGGTTCTAAATATATTACCCCAGAATACACAGATCAGAGATCAGTTCGCTCTACTACCAGTTCAGTGAACTGTGACTCTGTAAACTCTGTAAGGACTTCTATGATAAACTAACAATAGTTAATTATATTTGTCTGCTGAGCTGAATTTAATTCTGAATTTTGTTTTATTGAAAGCTTAAACAATTCTCACTCACTTTCTTCTCCATTACTAACCTCCATCAGATCTGCTCCGTCATCCTTCTTTCTCCCATCACTTACCTCCATCCAATCCGCTCCTTTAGCTTTCTCTCCCTCCTTTCTTCTCCATCCACTTACCTCCCATCAGATCTGCTCCGTCATCCTTCTTTCTCCATCACATAACCTCCATTCCAATCCGCTTCTTCAGCTTTCTCTCCCTCACCTTTCTTCTCCATCACTTACCTCCATCCAATCCGCTCCTCAGCTTTCTCTCCCTCACTTCTTCTCCATCACTTACCTCCGTCAGATCTGCTCCTTCAGCTTTCTCTCCCTCACTTTCTTCTCCATCACTTACCTCCATCCAATCCGCTTCCTTCAGCTCTCTCTCCTCACTTTCTTCTATATTCACTTACCTCCATCCAATCCGCTCCTTCAGCTCTCTCTCCCTCACTTTCTTCTATATTACTAACCTCCATCAGATCTGCTCCGTCATCCTTCTTTCTACCCATCACTTACCTTCCATCCAATCCGCTCCTTCAGCTTTTCTCTCCCATCCGAATCTGTTCCTTCAGTTTTTTTTTTCTCCTCTCATTTTTTTTCTCCATCACTTACCTCCATCAGATCTACTCCTTCAGCTTTTTTCTCCCCCCTCACTTTTCTTCTCCCATCACTTACACTCCATCAGATCCACTCCTTCAGCTTTTTTTCTCCCCTCACTTTTTTTCTCCATCACTTACCTCCATCAATCTACTCCTTCAGCTTTTTTTTTCTCCCCCTCACTTTCTTCTCCATTTGCTACCTCCATCCAATCCGCTTCTTCAGCTTTCTCTCCCTCACTTTTTTTCTTCTCTCATTGCTAACCTCCATCATGATCTACCTCCTTCAGCTTTTTTTCTCCCCCCTCACTTCTTTTCCCCATCACTTACCCCTCCATCAGATCCACTCCTTCACGCTTCTTTTCTCCCCCTCACTTTCTTTCTCCATTGCATAACCTCCATCAGATCTGCTCCTTTAGCTTTCTCCCCCTCACTTTCTTCTCCATCACTTAGCCTGTCCATCAGATCTGCTCCTTTAGCCCTGTCAGCCTCCTTGAGCTTCTCTCTCTCTCCTCCTGTGTTGAGTAATGTGTTATCTGGTAGAGAGCTAATGAGAGGTACTGTCGGTTTATCTATGCTGTTTAAGTGTAATGCTGTAAACGGTCACCTGCCCTGGGCTTCGACAGAGTGGTTGATCTCTCCATTTCCATCTACACAGTGGGGAACAGAGGGATGTAGAACTGTGGTATGATAAACACCGTATGACCTTTTTCACCGAGGTAAATACTTAACCCGTGAATATAAAGAGCTGTCAGTAACGTTACTCCTTCCTTCTGCTGTTCCTCATTGCTCGCTCTCCTCACTTTCACTGTTGCAGTAAGATTAAACTGACTGTCTACATTTCGGCCCAAATCCTGCAGCCTAGGTGGATATATTCCCCTCTGTGTATCACAGGCTTTGGCTAATGTTTGGCTATTACTGTACATTGTGAATTTAGAATAATCGATCTAGCTGATTGAACTATAAAGAACAGAAATGTTTTGCACAATTGCAAATGAGTGACTGATATTGTGGTTCTTAATGATAAACTCTAAATCTCAAAATCATCTTGCGTTTCTGCGTTACAGTATTTCCGCTCGTGCGTCCAGCAATGCGAATGCAAACACTGCAAATGTGTGGGTAAAAATGAAAAATACACTGTACAGACCCTAAACCTTCCCTGTACTGAGGATCTGCTGTATGTGTGTGGTGAGATTCCCATCTGCTTCTCCAGCATTCTGGGTAATGTATGTATAGCACTAGGAGTCACATTATTATATTCCGCCAGCTAATCAATTCAGATTAACCAGCGTGTGCTGCACCGACAGCAGCTAGACGGGCTGTGATGACTCAGTAAGGTTCTGGTAGGGTTGACTTGCAGGTATCTTGGAGCCGTGCGTGAGTGCAGTTGCTGTGGGGTGCGTAGTGGGGGGGATCCCTAGAGCGAACACGACGTTCGAGTTGGTTCCTCATATGCCCGATTAGGTTCTAGTCTGGGGTATTAAGGGGCAGGGTTAGTACTTGGAAGTTTTGGTAATGCTCCTTCCAACCAATTTGGGACAGTTCTATTTCATGTGACGTGGTCTTGCTGAAAATCCCATCCGCCCCAAGAAAGACTATCAGCATGCTGCTGTCTAAAGTAGGAAGTGGTCATAATATTGTGACCTTGACTGTGTATATTTGCCTGTGGTTAATGTACTGCAGAGCTCCTTCGGTTGTCTTCATATGAAGGTCCCACTGGTGTCCTAAATTTTCTTCTGTAGTTAACTCCTGAGTTTTTCTGTTATATAGTACATCTTCCATCGTACCCATATCTGCTCTGACTGAACGTTCACTGTAATAACTCTGATAGCTCTTAAAGCTTAATGCTACAGGCTTGGAGCGTATCTGTGCTCAGCTGGTGATAGTAAACAGTCCTGGTGTTACTGAGGGCCAGCCACATAACATGAGACTGTGATTAGCTTTGAGAGGTGAGAGTCACATGGTACATGTGTAGAGCTTCTTGATAAGTAAGAATGTTCCTCTGTACTGTGTTTTGGGTCAACCTTGATGCACCCTTCTGGTAATGCGTCCTCACGTAGAGGGATATTCTTCTCATGCAGAGCTGGGTTTTGCAGCCCTCTTTATAAACCCCGGTCTAAGAGCACGTCAGAAACTGATTGGTGTTGGATCATTTTTCAGTTGATTGCTGGTGCCCTCTAGTGGCTCAACCATGATGTTGACACCAAACACAGACTCTTGTGTCTGTGCTGAATGCGAAGGGTTTCTGAGACCCAGGCCCAGATAGCAAACATGTTTTTGCCCAACAATCGGGCCTACACACCGCCAATTTTCCATCTGGCCCACGTGCGGCATGGGATTGGTCAGCACTGTGGGTGGATCACTCCCTGTTGGCAAGATGTGTGCCACTTTGTGTGGGCACACATGTAGCTCTGCCGTATCTGTTGGCCAGAAGTAGACCGAATGTGTGTTTGGGACAGGTGGGCCAACTTTGGCTCTCATGCCGACTGCCCGTGGGCCCCTGCTAACTGCGCTCCACATCCACATGCTATCTAGAGGGTTTTCTCAAGCGCTCCCTCTTTAAGCACCTTGCCCTGCACATTTTGGTGCTTTCAGCTCTCAACAAACCTCAGTCAGTTGAACAGCTTGTTAACAAGCCCTTTCAGATTAGCAGGGGGCGTATTGAAGCAGGGAATCCACTGAAAATGGCTAACATAACTTCTACTTCATGAATCGATTTGCTAAAGAGCTGAAGTACAGCTGCTGCTTTTGTAGTTTCTCTCTGCTAAAGCTGAGATCAAGACGCTAGCGTGTGTGTAAAGCTAAGCTGAGATTAGCATACTGGAGCTAACATGCGAACAGAAACGAATTCCTTGATCCTTAATTACAACTCTACACGTTTCCACACAGTGCAGTTTTTCAACTCCAAGTCCTCTGTCCCGGTATTACACCTATTAGGCCTCTGTCCGGGATACCGATTTAAAACGTTCACTTATGTGTGTGTGAGGATGTCTGTGTCGAGGCATTTTTTGTCACCTTCATTGTTTAACAAGGTCATGTGACATTGTGAACTCGCCGGCCGGCCACCATCACAGGTCAGCCTTGTAAATGCTAATCGATTAGTAAACTCCCCTCCTCCTTTTTGCGGTTTATGAAAGTGCCACCTGTAGTGGAATGGGATACACTCAAACAGAAGCTGGCTAATAAGAATCTCCCCCCAGCTGACTTCACAGCCTCTCTGAGTTTTCTTCACCCATCGTCTGGATATCAGAAACCAGCTTTCTGCAATGTTTTGTTCTTCAATTTAGAAGGGTTGGTTTTTTCGGCCATCTCTCTTCTTGACCGCGTTTGTGCGCTCAGAACTTAGCCTCTCCTTTCCCTGGCTTCGATGCTCAAGCCTAATGTCTTCTGTTGCTGACGGCAGGAATGGAGTTTGTGTTCAGTCCGAGCCACTTTGTTTATTTCGCCATTTACAGGGTTCAGGGCTGCATGTACTGACACTGACGCCTGAGTGTTGATGTGCACATAGTAAGGAAAGCTAGAAGAGATGTTCACACAGTCTGACAGGAGGTGTACTGGACTTTAATCAGGCTCTCTGCCTTTTACACTACTGGAAGAAGAACAAACCAAAAACAGGACATAAAACAGGAGTGAAGTGTATCCAGGATGAAATATTGAAACAGTGGTTCACAGTGAAGCTACCAGGATAACAATATGCATCAGTGATTAAACTCATATAATAACAATCTGAGATTTTTATAAAATCCTTAAAACTGACAATACTCAACAGTCTTTACCAGCCTTAGTCCCAGTGTTCACCCACTGTTTCCTGTTTTAATCGCAAAGCCTAAGAAGACCCTTCAATTAAATTACAATTCAGTTTATTAAATTACATATACAAAGACATAGACAAGTTATTCGATCATCACTGAAACACTTTCTCACAGATTCCTCTTCCTCTTTTATCAGACCATGGGCCACCACTCTTCTTATCTGGAGGACCCAAATTCTCAGCACAGTCTTCATCCCCATGGTTTTTCTTAGTCGTCTAATTATCCGGTTCCTGAAACCCAGAGAAAGTGTCAGGTCAGTGTTTTTATTTAGCTTTGATCCAGAGCTTTTAGATCAGTCCTCTGTTCAGTTTTGATCATTCATCTCTAACAATAGAGAAATTTGCCATTAAGGACCTTCTTTTTAATGGAATTATGAACAGATGCTCCATACATGATATTTTTCTAGAGTATATACATCTATATCCAAAAGTCACTCATTATCTACGGAGAACCTTAAATACGGTCAGGTGAGGAAATTGGGAAACCTCATTCATTTTTGGTCCTTTATTAAGGAATATGGACAATATTCAATATTGGACCGTCTTTCAAACAACATCTGTAGATAAATGGTGATGTAACTGCATTACCTTTATAAAAACGATGAAAACTTAACTGTCATGTATGTAACAAATAATGAAATGGCAAATCCTACTGAAGGGAAAAGTCATGACATCCTATTATCTCTAATAGGTGGTACTTTCTCTCTTGGCTGAAATAATAAACTGGTAGTGCTGGTATTTAAAACTACAGTCAGGAAGTAGCAGGAGTTTCAGGATTGACTCCATAAAGATCTGCTCAAACCAACAGACACACCTGACTACTACCTGAAGAAGTAGCCTCGGCCTGTTTGAGTCTGAAGGGAAGAATGCCTTTCCATTAGTGGCCCAATACTCTGAATTTGTTGAGGTGGATGACCGAAATGATATCTGGAGCCACATTTCAGTTGACATCCTAAAGGCCTGGTTTGGGAGACATGTCACCCTGAGGTCAGACAATTGTTCATATACTCATCTGTAGAGTTTCTGTGCTTCATACGACGTCCTGCATCAAACATTGTCCCTGTTCACCCCACAGTCTAATAGTGAAGCAGAGCATGCAGTGCGGAGGGCCTAGAAGCTTCTTGACTATCCTCTGGAGGCCTCCAGCTCAATTGTTAATCAACAGCTAATTCAGCAACAAGCTGCCGACAGCACATGAGCTTTTCACGCCAGTGGTCTATGATCATATGGCTAATGAAGGACACAGAGAAGATCCATATCAATCATAATTCATCTGTAGAACCGCTACCTCCTCTAAAACCATGGGAAATGGTCAAATGGCCACATGTCCTAGCAGCAAAACGTATCCCCAGGCATCCTAATACAGCCACTGTGCTCCTGCTCCTACACGCTGGACAGTAGTGGAAGAAAGTTCTGCTGTAGCAGTTGACACCTTCTTGACCAAACTCGTCAGGTCGTTGGAGAGAAAACCACAACCTCTTGTTCCTCTAGAGCCCAGGTCTTTAAGTCTGGACCTTAATTCCAGTTTTCAGTCCTGGATTTAGTTGTTGCTGGAAGTTAAGGGAACACGTAATGTAACTTATCGGCCACTTTGTAATTGATGTCTTTACTTTTAATCTAAAGCAAAGCAGGAGAACTGAACACTCGTATGTTCAGCGTTAGTGAGCATCATATGTGGTTATTAAAGACTGAGTTCACTGCTTTATTCATAACCAGTTCACACAGCAGCCACATCTTCTAGCTAAACGTCACATGTGGGCTGTGTCTACGGAGTATCCCACAGTAGGGAATGAATTTTGGTGAAATGCAGCTTTAAATGTATCGGCTTACCTGCAGAACGGAGTTTCTCCTTAAGCTGGTCCCTTTCGTTCACTGCTTCCATGTAGCTGAACTCCAATTTGGTGTAGCTGGTCTGTAACTGGTCTCTCTCTACAGCCAGGCTGGTGCAATTGGGCTGTAACTGGTCTCTTTCTACAGTCAGGTTGTTGAGCTTGATACACAGCACCGTGATGGCAGTCAGCAGGAGAACACACAGCAGCCCCAGACACACTGCAGTCACTCTGAGGCATCGTCTGCTTTCAGTGCTCGTTCCTGAAAATAGATAGTAGTGAGTGGTGTCGGTTCTGGAGTCTTACACCCAGCATTCTTTGCTGTTTTCTGTTAGTCAGCTTTTCTACTTCACCTGAGTGAAACTTGGTGGGTAGGTTTGACATTGTGAGACGTGCACATGAGTCAAGTTTCATGCTCCACTTAGCATGTAATGTAAGGACAGGCTTTACCTGACTGACCCAACAGCCCCAATTGCGGACATTCAGTGAGCAGTGATGTCCTCCATGAGTTATCCTATTGGCAGGAGGCTGCACAACGCTGGACTACATGCACGCAGAGCGTTACGACAACTGACCCCAATGCCACATCAGTGTTACCAAAGACTGCAATGGAGTGACTCAGTCCCACGTGTTCCAGACTATCATGGAGTGAGTCAGAATGGCAACAGTTCATCTTCACTGACGAGTCCTGCTTTTGTCTTCGTGGAGACGACCAGTGTATCCGTGTGGATGCACCGTGGTCAGCTCCAATATAAACGGTTTGTTGTCGCACGTCCAGCAGGGCTGGTGTCCCTCCACCTCCCACATATTTCAAACATGCACTTTGTGTCCAAAACAGATCTGGATCAGCTGTTTCGGTTGATGGGTGGCTGTAATCTGGTGCATCTTGGTGCTGTCTGCCCAAGTCTGGTTTATCCAGATGAAAATCTGAATGTGAAGCAGATTTGGGCCAGAGCAGTGTTATCTGGGAAGAAGCTTTGCTTGTGTACGGTGTAACTGTGGCCAACTACAGGGTAACTGCCACTTCACTACAGTTAGCATGGTCCCAGATACCTGTGACAACCTACCAGGACCTTATTGAGTCACTCCCAGCCCGTCTAGCTCTGCTGTAATGCTACTTCAGCAGAGCAGGGAGCTACAGTGAGTGAGCCACACTGAGAGTCTCTCGTTCACAGGTCATATACTTCCGTGGTTTAAAGTCTCAGACTGCATCAGTCATCAGTAGGATGATGCGCCCTCCTGTGGTTGTTCACAGCTACTACATTCATGCAGATCTCTTTATCTGTGTACGTGTCTGCACATGTGTGATCAAACCATGACTGTACATGGTGATGAGTGTTCAGTCCTCTTCCTGTTGGGTTCATGCTTGTTTGCTGTGGGGCTGGCTGTATATGTGAAGGGGAACTCCACCAGTGTTTCCAAATTTCTGTATTAAAGGTGACTGAGATGTAAACAGCCATTCAGACTGGTCTAATGTGGAACGCTGGGTTCTAGAGACGGAGAGTCAGAGTAGGATATTTAAAAGCTGTTAATGGTGGAGAGGTTTCAGATTTCTCCCTCTTTTACCATCATCAGCCTCACATATAACACTCAGAGGACGTATTTGAGACTGTATCTGTGTTGTAGACAATGTGATGCCCGGTTCCCATCACCACCACTGTAAAGAAATGAGTCTGTAAGATTTTCTGTTATTGTTTATAAGTGCTGTAACTTGTTTCTGACTCCTGGTGATCCTATGGACAGTGTGTCTAAGTGGTCAGAGAGTGAAAGGCCTTCTACTAGACTGTTCCTGTGTGATACAGTACACCGAAATACATGGACGAGTGACAGACGCTCAGCTAGGCTTTACACTTACCTCTGTACTGAGGATCTGCTGTATGTGAGGGAGAGGTGTCCTCCACTTCCCCTGCAGTTTCTGTACCGTAGCTCGTTTGTTTGTTTCTGGTCTTGCACATCTCAGTGTTGTCCTCGTTGGTGTAAATGTCTTCGTATGAAGGTCCACCGGTGTCTGCACTCCTTCTGTGGTCTGTAATAACTTCTGTGTTTGCATAAATATCCTCCATCATCTCCATTCTGCTCTGACTGATATTAACTTTAATAACTCTGATAAAAGTAACTCTGCAGGTCAGCTTAGTGCTACTGCTGAGCTTCTGTCCTCGACTGCAGTAGTGAACATCCTGGTGTACAGTACATTTAGGAGATGGTGTTCGATAGTGATGCTATGTGAGATTGCGCTGGCCTTTAAGATGTGTGAGTCACATGGTATATGTGCAGAAGCAGGTTTTCATGTAGGCGTCATTACTGGGATGCTCTACTCCAGTGTGGTTCAGATGGTCCAGTAGTAGATGCTCTGTGTGCTCATTTAGCTACATACGTGTATTTCGTAAAACAGGATTTCTGACTGTTGATGTCTGGTGAGCACTGTGATGAATAGGGCTGCACGATATTGGAAATTTTTTACATTGCCATATTTTTCTTTTCTGCGATTATATATTGCGATATTAAACAATGCAGCACTTTTCACCAGATTTGGTCAAAAGTCATGAGAAGTAAATGATAATAATGCATGTTTCTTACACTAAATAAAGGGTACACGTTAGGAATGTAACATAAGTGAACATTTTATTTAACAATCAAATTTTTTTTGAAGTTGTAAACATCATTAAACCAAAACTACAATAAATAGCAGCTATACATTCCCCGGAGTGGTATACATAAATACAACCTAAATGTCATGGTGCTATAAAACAAATAACTTTAGGCTATAATAAATATCCACACAGCACCTTTAATTCACAAATGTTTTAGAATAAACTTTTCCGAGGAACAGTAAGTCAGTAAAAACAGACTGCTGGTGATCATATCCAAACAAATAAAGATGAAATAAAACTTGCTGCTTGCAAACAATAGGCCCTTTTCACAAAAAAGCGGAAATACGTCGACGCTGGGTAGTACAAGTTCCTGTACTCCCGACTGACCATGAAACATTTCACTTCATCGCTGTCGAGACTGAAATTTGAGGATGTCTAGTTTAAGTAAATAGTAAATATTATGAATGACCCTGACTGCTTTAGTTAACGTGATCTACGAGGCTGAAGTTAGCTCTTTATTAGCAGCTCCCGATTAGGTTAGCTAGCAAACCAAGTAACGTCAGCTGACGCAAGCTTTGTTTACATCTATGCTAACACGCTAGCACAACAAGCTAATCCTCGTCACGGGAATGATAGGCTAAGTGTTATTGTTTATTCAGTGTCCAATATAGTCGACAACAAGGTGATAGTCAGAGCTAGGTGCTACCGATCGATGAGGAAGAGCGAGGAGCCACACAAACTCGAGGTTATACATGGTCTGCCGGTTGGCTTCTACTCCCGTCTACCCCCCGGCGAGAGCTTGCTCTTTCAAACGCTGACAGCTTATGAGGGGGGACGTGAAAATTACTCCACTGAAACCGAGTGGGAACAGCACCCGGTTTCAGCCGCGAGCTTCCCTCTATGTAGTCCGCAGCAGTGAAGTGCCGGCTGCACACAAAGGCACTCCCGCACCGAATCACAAAGTTTACCCCTTCATCTCTCCTTATCGCACGCACCCGGTTTTTCTTTTGCTCGCCGTCAGCCGGAAAGCCATGGAAACTGAGATACGGCTGCTTTTGTTTTGAGGTCGAACACCTTGGTCTACTGCAAAATCTCTTGTTCTGGGACTCTGCCATCACTGTTTACTGTTTAGCGGAACTAGCGTTACCCATCCGCGCGTGTTTCCGGAAAAAAGAATGCGGAAGTGTGAAAAGGGCCTATGGCGTCATTGATCCTCACTGATGAAATGTACAGTAAGACTTATATAAGGATCCGCTGTTTGGCTGGACCACCTGTCTGTTGTAGCTGCATAATAGAGATCTTGCGACAGCCCCGTTTCAACTTGTGCCTTGCACTTCTCGTGTAACTCTGGGATGGCCGTTTGAGAAAAATACGTGCACGACGGTATTACATGCCGCTTATCACGTGACCGGAGGGGGGGGGGGGGGGGGGGGTTTGGGATGGCGGGAAATGATTGGATGCTTCATTGTGCACGCAGGAACTAAATGTCACTAGCAACAAATAGCGAAAAAACAATATCGGAGCAAAATAAATGATATTGGGCAGACATAATCTTCCTGTGGTATGTAAAATAAGAACAGTGTGATTCCTCTTATTGTGTGAAGCAGCAAAAGCATTGCAGCATGACGTGTTCCTAGTGATGAATCATTCTCAGGATCTGTAGATGACTCTCATGAAGTCTTGCCCTTTCTCTCAAGCTACCTGATCCAACCATCACACTGTAATGCTATGCTACATGGTGTGTCTGTAATTCTTGGTTCTAAATAAAGATGTTTACAGGTGATTTCTGGGTGTAAGAGGTGAACCTAATCTGAATCAGCATTGGTAGAGAACTCCCATAAGGAGTCAGAGAGCTCGCTTCCTTTAAAGGGCCATGGGTGTAAATATTTGATGTAAGCCAATTTTAAACATCCACATGTCATCAGCTTTTTGAATTTAGGAATTTTGAGGGAAATGATTGGAGTAGCCCATTGATTCAGCTGTTGTACAGTACATCACTGCCCTCTCTTCTCCATTACTACTCTCCATCAGATCTGCTCCATCACTAACCTTCAGCCTCTTCAGCTTCTTCATCCTTTCCTCTTTCCTCTCCATCACTACTCTCCATCAGATCTGCTCCTTCAGCTTCTTCATCCCTTCCTCTTTCCTCTCCATCACTAACCTCCATCAGATCTGCTCCTTCAGCTTCTTCATCCTTTCCTCTTTCCTCTCCATCACTACTCTCCATCAGATCTGCTCCTTCAGCTTCTTCATCCCTTCCTCTTTCCTCTCCATCACTACTCTCCATCAGATCTGCTCTTCCAGCTTCTTCATCCCTTCCTCTTTCCTCTCCATTAGATCTCCTCCTTCAGCTTCTTTATCCCTTCCTCTTTCCTCTCCATCACTACTCTCCATCAGATCTGCTCTTCCAGCTTCTTCATCACTTCCTCTTTCCTCTCCCTCACTAATCTCCATCAGATCTGCTCCTTCAGCTGCTTCATCCCTTCCTCTTTCCTCTCCATCACTAATGTCCATCAGATCTGCTCCTTCAGCTTCTTCATCCCTTCTTCTTTCCTCTCCATCACTAACCTCCATCAGATCTGCTCCTTCAGCTCCTTCATCCCTTCCTCTTTCCTCTCCATCACTAACCTCCATCAGATCTCCTTCTTCAGCTTCTTTATCCCTTCTTCTTTCTTCTCTCGTGGGGTGGGTGATGGAGGTCTGTTATAAACCTAATATCCAGACCCACAACCCTGTGCAGCAAAGACAGCAGATGGGCTGGGAGTGACTCCGATAGGTCCTTCTAGGTTGCCATGGGTATCTGGAGCCATGCTGACTAGCAGGGTAGTACTTGGAAGTCCTGGTTATTCTCCTCTAACCAATGCTGGACATTTCTAGGCATATGACATGCCCCAGGGAAGACAATCAGCGTGTAGGGCTGTGTGTGATCTGCAAGGATGGATACCCAAGTATGCAGCCCATGGCTCATGACACATGACTTCCTTCATGAGCTATCATCAAAAGCTATCATTCATATGCTGCCATCCAAAGTAGGAAGTGGTCATAATAATGTGACTGTGTATATTCCCTGTGGTTACTGTCCTAGGGCTCCTCTTGTTGGGCTCAGATGTCTTCATATGAAGGTCCACTGCTGTCTGAATGTCTTCTGTAGTCTGCAGTTTGCATATACAGTATCTACATCGTATCCATTCTGCTCTGGCGTTCACTGTAATAACTCTGGTAGCTCTAAGCTTGATGCTACAGCTGGCAGGAAGTGACTGCAGCGTATCTGTGCTCAGCTGTGATAGGAAACAGCCTGGTGTTACTGAGGCCAGTCACATACTTTAGCCTGTGATTAGCTTTGAGAGGTGTGAGTCACATGGTACATGTAGAAGCTTCTGGAAGTAGAATGTTCTCTCTACTTTGTCAACCTTAATGGCACCCTCTTGGTAATGTCCTCACGTGGAGGGATGTTCTCATGCAGTGTTGGGTTTGCAGCCCATTTCATGTTGGGGACAAACATTCAGGGGTTTGTAAACCCCGGTCTATGAGCCACGTCAGAAACTGACTAGTGTTGGATCATTTTTTTAGATGGTCTCTGGTGCCCTCTAGTGGCTCTTTATGGTGTGACATCATTTGGATCTCATTCAGATTGCTATTGCTGTCAGTGGGCCAGCAGTGCTATAACTGGGCCCACATTCATATGCTACCACATATGCAGCTCCTTAACCATCCCTTTTAGAGTTGCAGGGGGCGTATTGAAGCAGGGAATCCACTAAAATGGCTACCATAACAGTCGTCCTGCTTCACGTATTGATGTGATGAGGAACTGAGTCGAACTACAGTCGCTTTTGTAGTTTCGAGTTTTATTTATTTATTTATTTATTTATTTTTTAAATAAAGTTTCAGCCTCTGCTAAAGCTGTAAGTCATAAAGCTAGTGCATGGTAAGGTAAGCTAAGATTAGCACATGGATGCTAACATGCTAACAGAAGTGTATCATATATTCTTTACAGCTCTGCACGTTCACTTAGCAGGTTTACAGCAAAGCAAGAGCTGTATATGTAATATCCTCCATCCACCTGCAGTGGATCAGTCCGAGCCACTTTGTTTATTTCTCATTTACAGGTTCAGGGCTGCATGTACTAACACTGACGCCTGAGTGTTGCTGTGCACATAGTAAGGAAAGCTAGAAGAGATGTTCACACAGTCTGACAGGAGGTGTACTGGACTTTAATCAGGCTCTCTGCCTTTTACACTACTGGAAAAACCAAACAAGCACTAAAACAGCATTTGTTAGAATAAAGATTCGCAGTGAAGCTACCAGGATGATGAAGATATGAATCAGTGTTCATATAATAACAATCTGAGATAAAAACATCCTGTTAATCTCCAGATAAAAGATTAAACTGACATACTACAGTCTTTCCCACCGATAGCCACCAACATCTAATCCAAAATAAAGATTTTAAATGATTTTCAAACAGTTTTAAATGCAGTAGATGGTCACATGACCCTAATTCATCCACTGTTCCCAAATCTAAAATTGATATGATCGCAAAGGCCGTGTTTGGGTTTCTCCACATGGAGAATTCAAGCTAAGAGAAAGAGTCAGTTATTAAATTACATATACAAAGACATAGACAAGTTATCAGTTCATCATTAAAACACTTTCTCACAGATCCACTCTTCCTCTTTATCAGACCATGGCCAGGCATTCCAGATCTTCTTATCTGGAGGACCCAAATTCTCAGCACAGTCTCCATCCCCATGGTTTCCTTACTCGTCTAATTATCCGGTTCCTGAAACCCAGAGATCCCAATCATTGTCAGGTCAGTGTTTATTTAGCTTTGGGATCCAGAGCTTTAGATCAGTCCTCTGTTCAGTTTGATCATTCATCTCTAACAATAAGAATTTGCCATTAAGGACCTTCTTTTTAATGGGAATTATGAACAGATGCTCATAGATGATATTTTCTAGAGTATATACATCTATATCCAAAAGTCACTCATTATCTACGGAGAACCTTAAATACGGTCAGGTGAGGAAATTGGGAAACCTCATTCATTTTTGGTCCTTTATTAAGGAATATGGACAATATTCAATATTGGACCGTCTTTCAAACAACATCTGTAGATAAATGGTGATGTAACTGCATTACCTTTATAAAAACGATGAAAACATGTATGTAACAAATAATGAAATGGCAAATCCTACTGAAGGGAAAAGTCATGACATCCTATTATCTCTAATAGGTGGTACTTTCTCTCTTGGCTGAAATAATAAACTGGTAGTGCTGGTATTTAAAACTACAGTCAGGAAGTAGCAGGAGTTTCAGGATTGACTCCATAAAGATCTGCTCAAACCAACAGACACACCTGACTACTACCTGAAGAAGTAGCCTCGGCCTGTTTGAGTCTGAAGGGAAGAATGCCTTTCCATTAGTGGCCCAATACTCTGAATTTGTTGAGGTGGATGACCGAAATGATATCTGGAGCCACATTTCAGTTGACATCCTAAAGGCCTGGTTTGGGAGACATGGCGCCCTGAGGTCTGACAATTGTTCATATACTCATCTGTAGGGTTTCTGTGCTTCATACGACGTCCTGCATCAAACATTGTCCCTGTTCACCCCACAGTCTAATAGTGAAGCAGAGCATGCAGTGCGGAGGGCCTAGAAGCTTCTTGACTATCCTCTGGAGGCCTCCAGCTCAATTGTTAATCAATAGCCAATTCAGCAACAAGCTGCCGACAGCACATGAGCTTTTCACGCCAGTGGTCTATGATCATATGGCTAATGAAGGACACAGAGAAGATCTATGTGAGATTGCGCTGGCCTTTAAGATGTGTGAGTCACATGGTATATGTGCAGAAGCAGGTTTTCATGTAGGCGTCATTACTGGGATTCTCTACTCCGGTGTGGTTCAGATGGTCCAGTAGTAGATGCTCTGTGTGCTCATTTAGCTACATACGTGTATTTCGTAAAACAGGATTTCTGACTCACACTAACTCCTGTATGTACACGGATGTGTTGATGTCTGGTGAGCACTGTGATGAATAGGGCTGCACGATATTGGAAATTTTTTACATTGCCATATTTTTCTTTTCTGCGATTATATATTGCGATATTAAACAATGCAGCACTTTTCACCAGATTTGGTCAAAAGTCATGAGAAGTAAATGATAATAATGCATGTTTCTTACACTAAATAAAGGGTACACGTTAGGAATGTAACATAAGTGAACATTTTATTTAACAATCAAAATTTTTTTGAAGTTGTAAACATCATTAAACCAAAACTACAATAAATAGCAGCTATACATTCCCCGGAGTGGTATACATAAATACAACCTAAATGTCATGGTGCTATAAAACAAATAACTTTAGGCTATAATAAATATCCACACAGCACCTTTAATTCACAAATGTTTTAAAATAAACTTTTCCGAGGAACAGTAAGTCAGTAAAAACAGACTGCTGGTGATCATATCCAAACAAATAAAGATGAAATAAAACTTGCTGCTTGCAAACAATAGGCCCTTTTCACAAAAAAGCGGAAATACGTCGACGCTGGGTAGTACAAGTTCCTGTACTCCCGACTGACCATGAAACATTTCACTTCATCGCTGTCGAGACTGAAATTTGAGGATGTCTAGTTTAAGTAAATAGTAAATATTATGAATGACCCTGACTGCTTTAGTTAACGTGATCTACGAGGCTGAAGTTAGCTCCTTATTCGCAGCTCCCGATTAGGTTAGCTAGCAAACCAAGTAACGTCAGCTAACGCAAGCTTTGTTTACATCTATGCTAACACGCTAGCACAACAAGCTAATCCTCGTCACGGGAATGATAGGCTAAGTGTTATTGTTTATTCAGTGTCCAATATAGTCGACAACAAGGTGATAGTCAGAGCTAGGTGCTACCGATCGATGAGGAAGAGCGAGGAGCCACACAAACTCGAGGTTATACATGGTCTGCCGGTTGGCTTCTACTCCCGTCTACTCCCCGGCGAGAGCTTGCTCTTTCAAACGCTGACAGCTTATGAGGGGGGACGTGAAAATTACTCCACTGAAACCGAGTGGGAACAGCACCCGGTTTCAGCCGTGAGCTTCCCTCTATGTAGTCCGCAGCAGTGAAGTGCCGGCTGCACACAAAGGCACTCCCGCACCGAATCACAAAGTTTACCCCTTCATCTCTCCTTATCGCACGCACCCATTTTAACTTTTGCTCGCCGTCAGCCGGAAAGCCATGGAAACTGAGATACGGCTGCTTTTGTTTTGAGGTCGAACACCTTGGTCTACTGCAAAATCTCTTGTTCTGGGACTCTGCCATCACTGTTTACTGATTAGCGGAACTAGCGTTACCCATCCGCGCGTGTTTCCGGAAAAAAGAATGCGGAAGTGTGAAAAGGCCCTATGGCGTCATTGATCCTCACTGATGAAATGTACTGTAAGACTTATATAAGGATCCGCTGTTTGGCTGGACCACCTGTCTGTTGTAGCTGCATAATAGAGATCTTGCGACAGCCCCGTTTCAACTTGTGCCTTGCACTTCTCGTGTAACTCTGGGATGGCCGTTTGAGAAAAATACGTGCACGACGGTATTACATGCCGCTTATCACGTGACCGGAGGGGGGGGGGGGGGGGTTTGGGATGGCGGGAAATGATTGGATGCTTCATTGTGCACGCAGGAACTAAATGTCACTAGCAACAAATAGCGAAAAAACAATATCGGAGCAAAATAAATGATATTGGGCAGACATAATCTTACTGTGGTATGTAAAATAAGAACAGTGTGATTCCTCTTATTGTGTGAAGCAGCAAAAGCATTGCAGCATGACGTGTTCCTAGTGATGAATCATTCTCAGGATCTGTAGATGACTCTCATGAAGTCTTGCCCTTTCTCTCAAGCTACCTGATCCAACCATCACACTGTAATGCTATGCTACATGGTGTGTCTGTAATTCTTGGTTCTAAATAAAGATGTTTACAGGTGATTTTTTGGGTGTAAGAGGTGAACCTAATCTGAATCAGCATTGGTAGAGAACTCCCATAAGGAGTCAGAGAGCTCGCTTCCTTTAAAGGGCCATGGGTGTAAATATTTGATGTAAGCCAATTTTAAACATCCACATGTCATCAGCTTTTTGAATTTAGGAATTTTGAGGGAAATGATTGGAGTAGCCCATTGATTCAGCTGTTGTACAGTACATCACTGCCCTCTCTTCTCCATTACTACTCTCCATCAGATCTGCTCTTTCAGCTTCTTCATCCCTTCCTCTTTCCTCTCCATCACTAACCTCCATCAGATCTGCTCCTTCAGCTTCTTCATCCTTTCCTCTTTCCTCTCCATCACTACTCTCCATCAGATCTGCTCCTTCAGCTTCTTCATCCCTTCCTCTTTCCTCTCCATCACTACTCTCCATCAGATCTGCTCTTCCAGCTTCTTCATCCCTTCCTCTTTCCTCTCCATTAGATCTCCTCCTTCAGCTTCTTTATCCCTTCCTCTTTCCTCTCCATCACTACTCTCCATCAGATCTGCTCTTCCAGCTTCTTCATCACTTCCTCTTTCCTCTCCCTCACTAATCTCCATCAGATCTGCTCCTTCAGCTTCTTCATCCCTTCCTCTTTCCTCTCCATCACTAATGTCCATCAGATCTGCTCCTTCAGCTTCTTCATCCCTTCCTCTTTCCTCTCCATCACTAACCTCCATCAGATCTGCTCCTTCAGCTCCTTCATCCCTTCCTCTTTCCTCTCCATCACTAACCTCCATCAGATCTCCTTCTTCAGCTTCTTTATCCCTTCTTCTTTCTTCTCTCGTGGGGTGGGTGATGGAGGTCTGTTATAAACCTAATATCCAGACCCACAACCCTGTGCAGCAAAGACAGCAGATGGGCTGGGAGTGACTCCGATAGGTCCTTCTAGGTTGCCATGGGTATCTGGAGCCATGCTGACTAGCAGGGTAGTACTTGGAAGTCCTGGTTATTCTCCTCTAACCAATGCTGGACATTTCTAGGCATATGACATGCCCCAGGGAAGACAATCAGCGTGTAGGGCTGTGTGTGATCTGCAAGGATGGATACCGAAGTATGCAGCCCATGGCTCATCATTCACTCATTCATATGCTGCCATCCAAAGTAGGAAGTGGTCATAATAATGTGACTGTGTATATTCCCTGTGGTTACTGTCCTAGGGCTCCTCTTGTTGGGCTCAGATGTCTTCATATGAAGGTCCACTGCTGTCTGAATGTCTTCTGTAGTCTGCAGTTTGCATATACAGTATCTACATCGTATCCATTCTGCTCTGGCGTTCACTGTAATAACTCTGGTAGCTCTAAGCTTGATGCTACAGCTGGCAGGAAGTGACTGCAGCGTATCTGTGCTCAGCTGTGATAGGAAACAGCCTGGTGTTACTGAGGCCAGTCACATACTTTAGCCTGTGATTAGCTTTGAGAGGTGTGAGTCACATGGTACATGTAGAAGCTTCTGGAAGTAGAATGTTCTCTGTACTTTGTCAACCTTAATGGCACCGTCTTGTTAATGTCCTCACGTGGAGGGATGTTCTCATGCAGTGTTGGGTTTGCAGCCCATTTCATGTTGGGGACAAAACAATTCAGGGTTTGTAAACCCCGGTCTATGAGCCACGTCAGAAACTGACTAGTGTTGGATCATTTTTTTTAGATGGTCTCTGGTGCCCTCTAGTGGCTCTTTATGGTGTGACATCATTTGGCTCTCATTCAGATTGCTATTGCTGTCAGTGGGCCAGCAGTGCTATAACTGGGCCCACATTCATATGCTACCACATATGCAGCTCCTTAACCATCCCTTTTAGAGTTGGCAGGGGGCGTATTGAAGCAGGGAATCCACTAAAATGGCTACCATAACAGTCGTCCTGCTTCACGTATTGATGTGATGAGGAAACTGAAATACAGTCGCTTTTGTAGTTTCGAGTTTTATTTATTTATTTATTTTTTAAATAAAGTTTTAGCCTCTGCTAAAGCTGTAAGTAATAAAGCTAGTGCATGGTAAGGTAACCTAATATTAGCACAAGGATGCTAACAAGCTAACAGAAGTGTATCATATATTCTTAACAACTCTGCACGTTTACTTAGCAGGTTTACAGCAAAGCAAGAGCTGTATATGTAATATCCTCCATCCACCCGCAGTGGATCAGTCCGAGCCACTTTGTTTATTTCTCATTTACAGGTTCAGGGCTGCATGTACTAACACTGACGCCTTAGTGTTGCTGTGCACATAGTAAGGAAAGCTAGAAGAGATGTTCACACAGTCTGACAGGAGGTGTACTGGACTTTAATCAGGCTCTCTGTCTTTTACACTACTGGAAAACACCAAACAAGCACTAAAAACAGCATTTGATAGAATAAAGATTCGCAGTGAAGCTACCATGATGATGAAGATATGAATCAGTGTTCATATAATAACAATCTGAGATAAAAACATCCTGTTAATCTCCAGATAAAAGATTAAACTGACATACTACAGTCTTTCCCACCGATAGCCACCAACATCTAATCCAAAATAAAGATTTTAAATGATTTTCAAACAGTTTTAAATGCAGTAGATGGTCACATGACCCTAATTCATCCACTGTTCCCAAATCTAAAATTGATATGATCGCATAGACCGTGTTTGGGTTTCTCCACATGGAGAATTCAAGCTAAGAGAAAGAGTCAGTTATTAAATTACATATACAAAGACATAGACAAGTTATCAGTTCATCATTAAAACACTTTCTCACAGATCCACTCTTCCTCTTTATCAGACCATGGCCAGGCATTCCAGATCTTCTTATCTGGAGGACCCAAATTCTCAGCACAGTCTCCATCCCCATGGTTTCCTTACTCGTCTAATTATCCGGTTCCTGAAACCCAGAGATCCCAATCATTGTCAGGTCAGTGTTTATTTAGCTTTGGGATCCAGAGCTTTAGATCAGTCCTCTGTTCAGTTTGATCATTGTTCTCTAACAATAAGAATTTGCTATTAAGGTCCTTCATTATATATATATATATATATTAGTGGTGTAATTGCATCAACTTTGCAAAAACTGTGAAATCATATTAATTTAAGTAACAAATATTGAAATGGCTATTCCTACTGAAGGGAAAAAGTCAGGCCCACATTCCTGTAATCCCTAATAGCTGGTACTTTCTCTCTTGGCTGAAATAATAAACTGGTAGTGCTGGTATTTAAAACTACAGTCAGGAACCAGCAGGAGTTTCAGGATTGACTCCATAGAGACCTGCTCAAACCAACACACCTGACTACTACCTGAAGAAGTAGCCTCGGCCTGTTTGAGTCTGAAGGGAAGAATGCCTTTCCATTAGTGGCCCAATACTCTGAATTTGTTGAGGTGGATGACCGAAATGATATCTGGAGCCACATTTCAGTTGACATCCTAAAGGCCTGGTTTGGGAGACATGTCACCCTGAGGTCAGACAATTGTTCATATACTCATCTGTAGGGTTTCTGCACTTCACATGACATCCCTCATCAAACGTTTGTCCCTGTTCACCCCACAGTCTAATAGTGAAGCAGAGCATGCAGTGCGGAGGGCCTAGAAGCTTCTTGACTATCCTCTGGAGGCATCCAGCTCAGTTATTAATCAACAGCCAATTCAGCAACAAGCTGCCGACAGCACATGAGCTTTTCACGCCAGCGCCCTATGATAATATGGCTTATAAAGGACACAGTGAAAATGTCATGTCTGGATGTTAAAGACAAAAGCACAGCAGCCACATCTTCTAGCTAAATGTCACATATGCAGGCTGTGTCTACCACAGTAGGGAATGAGTTCTGGTGAAATGCTGGATTTACTTTTTCCAGCCTTAAATGTGTCGCTTACCTGCAGAACGGAGTTTCTCCTTAAGCCGGTCCCTTTCATTCACTACGACCATGTAGCTTAACTCCATGTGATCTTTCTCTTTAGTCAGGTTGGTGTATCTAGTCTGTAACTGGTCTCTCTCTATGGTCAGGTTGGTGTTGCTAGTCAATAACTGGTCTCTCTCTATGGTCAGGTTGGTGTTGCTGGTCTGTAACTGGTCTCTCTCTGCAGTCAGGTTAGTGTTGCTGGTCAGTAACTGGTCTCTCTCTATGGTCAGGTTGGTGTTACTGGTCTGTAACTGGTCTCTCTCTGCAGTCAGGTTGGTGTATCTGGTCTGTAACTGGTCTCTCCCTGCAGTCAGGTTGGTGTTGCTGGTCAATAACTGGTCTCTCTCTGCAGTCAGGTTGGTGTTGCTGGTCAATAACTGGTCTCTCTCTGCAGTCAGGTTGGTGTATCTGGTCTGTAACTGGTCTCTCCCTGCAGTCAGGTTGGTGTTGCTGGTCTAACTGTTC
>JAMWET010007138.1:0-42500 GCA_024036415.1 Prochilodus magdalenae
ATACAGACATGAGCGAGTCTGGTGCGGAAGAACTGGCCTGGGTGCACACAGTCCTTACCTAATGCCAAAGAACGGCTTGGATATAGCAGTGCCACTGCAGTGCTAGAATGATCCTACATAATGCATGCTCGTGGGGTGGTCCTTGGGGGTCCTGACCATTGACAAAAAAAAAAAGTCATGTGGATCATAGGGTGTCATTGCTTGTTTTAGGGGGGCTCTAGACCCCTAAAATGTTATTTCAACGGTCCAATCGTTACATTAAGTTAGGTCATACAGTGTTTGTCATCACAGTTGTTATCCCTCACCTGTAGATGGAGCTGCAACCCCATCAAACAGACTGATGACTGTTATAGGATTAGTTGAGCATAAAGGTAAAGCTTGGTCTCATCGTTGTTTCTGAGTCATTGTAAATAAATTAAGAGATTGTAAGTATTGCATCACTTAACAAAGACCGAGTGGGGCAAAGAAGGAGGCTGACAGACTGAAGGCGGATCTGATGAGGTTAGTGAAGACAGAAAAGAAGCTGAACTCTAGGATCAGAGCTTTGTGGTGCTCTTCAATGTAATTTGGAATAATATATTCTGGGTGGTCAGCGTCCTCTTTTATGCTGTGGTGTGTTGGGGAGCAAGTATCAGCCATGAGGGATGCTGGACGACTCGACAGGCTGGTGGAAGGAAAGCTGGTTCTGTGCTGGGATACTAGGCTGGATCCTTAACACCACCGCAGAGAGGAGAGCCCCTCAGCAAGCTGGCTGAACATCAGGTGTGGACAATCCCATCCTCTGCACAGCAGATCATCTGGTCAGAGAGCTCATCTCAGTGGCGCTGCTGTCACCATCCTGCCCCACAGACAGACTCAGAAGTTCCTTTGTCCCTCAGGCCATAAGAACTGTTCACTCCAGCAAATGAAAAAACTCTGGACACCTTCCATTCCGGTCCGTCCCTAACGGAAGACCACCCCCGTCTCTTGCACACACTCCCTTCCAACGGGTACACCCCCATCTCGCACACACTCCCTTCTGACGGACACACGCCCCATCTCTGCACACCATCCGCATCCAACGGCACATACCCCCATCTCTGCCAACGACTCCCTCCAACGGAACACACCCCCATCTCTGTACACACTCACTCCACGGACAACACCCCCACTCTGTACCCAATCCTCCCGGACACAGCTACCCCCATCTCTGCAGCACACTCCCTCCTACCGGACATGCCCTATCCTCTGCACTTACTTCCTCCTATTGACCACCCCCATCTCTGCCACACTACTCCTACGGACGCACCCCCATCTCTGCACACACTCCCTCCAACGGACCACCCGTATCTCTGTACACACTCCCATCCAACGACACACCCCTATCTTCTGTACACCTCCCTCCAACGGCCACACCCCCATCCTGCACACCTACCTCCAACGTACACATAAAAGCCCCCATCTCTGTACACACTCCTCCAACGGACACCCCCCTGCTCGCCCACTCCCTCCCACGGACACATCCCATACTCTGCATCAGGGCGCCTCCCTCCGAACGGACACACCCACATCCGCTGCACACACTCCCTCCAACAAGCACACCCCCTCTCTGTACACACTCCCTCCAACGGACAACACCCCCATCTCTGCACACAGTACCTCCACGACACACCCCCATCTCTGCACACACTCCCTCCAACGGACCACCCCCATCTCTGTACACACTCCCTCCACGGACGACGCCCCCATCTCTTGGTACACCTCCCTCCACGGACACACAGTATCGACTATCCCTCCATCTCTGTACACGACTGCTCCACGGACACACCCCATCTTCTGCACATACACTAGGGCTCCCTCCAACCAGACACAAGCCCCCATATCCTGTACACACTCACTACCTAAATGCCTATTCCGGCCTCCAACAGACACACCGCCCATCCTCTGCACACACTCCCGTCCAACGGACACACCCCATGGTGTAGCAGAGACGCTCCAACGGACAGACCCCCATGACTGGCACACTCCCTTCTACGGACACCCCGCATCTCTGCACACACTCCTCCTAAATGCCCTATGACTTTTCTATGTATTATTCTACTCCGTCCGTCCGTCCGTCTGTCCATCCTCCATGGATCCAATCCTTCGAACAATCTATCTATCCTATCTATCTTCTATCTAGTCCTGACTTAGACTAGTGTATTCTGAGCCTCTGTGGAAAACGAATACAACTTATCATTAGGATTCTTTGGGGTCCTGCGAACGCAACCTATACACCTATGTGGCCCCACATGATGGTCTCTCTGGATTCTTACCTTCCCCGAGTGTGGTACAGAGACCTCCCTCAGGCATGACCCTCTCTACCACGACAGTAATATGACTTCTAAAGAATTCCTCGTCCTGACTGATCACCACTACCAGTTGTGGCACTGCAGCATATAAAGAGGACGGGTTCGTACGCACCGATATGCATGACTCTGGGATTCATTAGCTGTTCACAGTTTACAGGACAGGTACTGTCTCTGTTTCACAGAGCAGAGTACATGTCTTAGCCCACTCAGACTGTCCGAGCTTGCCTGTGCACAAATCAGATCAATCCGTTCAACCATGCACAATAATAAATACGTATTTCTATAGAATATTTATATACGTTTCTACAGGGGTTGGACAGTGAACTGAAACACCATGGTTTTAGACCACAATCATTTATTAGTATGAGGTGTAGGGCCTCCTTTTGTGGCCATACAGCGTCAGTTGGTCTTGGGATGACATTATACTGCGTCCTGCCACAGTGGTCAGAGGGAGTTTAAGCCATTCTTCTTGCAGGATAGTGGCCAGGTCATCTACGTAGATGCTGGTGGAGGTCCTTCGTCCTTTCTCGGTGGTATGCTGACATTACCCTGGATACCGTGGGCTCTTGAATACATCACATAAGACTTGCTGTCATTGGTCACAGATGCGCCAGCAAGACGTGCACCAACAATCTGTCCTCTTTTGAACTCTGGTATGTCTCCCATAATGCTGTGTGCATTGCAGTATTTTGAGCAGAACTGTGCTCTTACCTGCTAACTGAACCTTCACACTCTGCTCTTACTGGTGCAATGTGCAGTTAATGAAGATTGGCCACCAGGCTGGTCCAATTTAGCCATGAGACCTCCCGCACTAAAATGACAGGTGTTTCAGTTTCATTGTCCAACCGCTGTATTTCTATCATCTGTTACAGGTTTAGGACAAACCACAGTAAATGGTGGAACCAAAATGGTGGTTCTTGGCTGACGGTAACGTATACCAGGGCTGGGGCTGCTGCACTCTCTATCCAAATGGAACCTACAAAGCATCAGTAACACACAAATTCAACGGGAAGGACTTCATAAGTTTTGATTTGGACAGAAAGGTATTCGTTCCTGCTGTTCCTGAAGCCTTCGTGTATAAAAATCAGAGAGCCAGAGATGAACAGGACCTGAAAGAATTGTCGGATTTCTACACAAAAGTGGCTGTAGAGCGACTGAATGTATTCAAGGATGCTCCTGCACTCCGCACCAGAAAAGGTCAGATACATGTCTCTGTTAAGTTCCTTTATGACCGCAGTAGCTCTTTACTGTAGTTACTATAATTGGGTTTACTACAGGAGCTATTTACAGGTTGTTGGCCTGGTCAGATTAAATTAAATTCAGCATTTGTAAAACAGACATTTACACCAGCACCGTGTAAACATTTAATCCTGTCCCAGTACGGCTTTCCTTCCCTTGGGCTACCCTGACTGATGATAGGAGCACAGAGTCACTTTGGAGATGTGGTTAAGTTTTAATTTGTGTTCCAGTTCCAGAAATCAGGATCTTTGAGAAACAGAGTACCGGCTCCATTACAGTCACGTGTCATGTGACTGGGTTTTACCCCCGGCCAGTTCAGGTGGACTGGCTCGGTCCAGATCTCCAGCCTGTGGATGAAGGGGTCAGAGAGGTGCTGCCCAATGAGGACGGCACGTACCAGACCAGAAGGAGCTTGATAGTTCCAGAGGAGGATGTAGGAAAGCACACCTACAGCTGTGTAGTGCTTCACAGCAGCGTACTACACAACATCACCAGAGGCTGGGGTAAGATGTCCAGCAGCCAGTAGAAATTAAACAGCAGCCAGTAGATATTATACAGCAGTAGAGTAGCCAGTAGAAATGAGACAGCAGCCAGTAGAAATTAGACAGCAGCCAGTAGAAATTAAACAGCAGCCAGTAGAAATTAAACAGCAGCCAGCAGAAATTAAACAGCAGCCAGTAGAAATTATACAGCAGTAGAGTAGCCAGTAGAAATGAGACAGCAGCCAGTAGAAATGAGACAGCAGCCAGTAGAAATGAGACAGCAGCCAGTAGAAATGAGACAGCAGCCAGTAGAAATTAAACAGCAGTCAGTAGAAATAAGACAGCAGCCAGTAGAAATTAAACAGCAGCCAGTAGAAATTAAACAGCAGCCAGTAGAAATTAAACAGCAGCCAGCAGAAATTAAACAGCAGCCAGTAGATATTATACAGCAGTAGAGTAGCCAGTAGAAATGAGACAGCAGCCAGTAGAAATGAGACAGCAGCCAGTAGAAATGAGACAGCAGTCAGTACAAATTAGACAGCAGCCAGTAGAAATTAGACAGCAGCCAGTAGAAATTAGACAGCAGCCAGTAGAAACTAGACAGCAGCCAGTAGAAACTAGACAGCAGCCAGTAGAAACTAAACAGCAGCCAGTAGAAATGAGACAGCAGCCAGTAGAAATTAGACAGCAGCCAGTAGAAATTAGACAGCAGCCAGTAGAAACTAGACAGCAGCCAGTAGAAACTAGACAGCAGCCAGTAGAAACTAGACAGCAGCCAGTAGAAACTAGACAGCAGCCAGTAGAAACTAAACAGCAGCCAGTAGAAATGAGACAGCAGCCAGTAGAAATTAAACAGCAGCCAGTAGAAATTAGACAGCAGCCAGTAGAAATTAGACAGCAGCCAGTAGAAACTAGACAGCAGCCAGTAGAAACTAGACAGCAGCCAGTAGAAACTAGACAGCAGCCAGTAGAAACTAAACAGCAGCCAGTAGAAATGAGACAGCAGCCATTAGAAAATAGACAGCAGCCCAGTAGAAATTAGACAGCAGCCAGTAGAAAACTAGACAGCAGCCAGTAGAAACTAGACAGCAGCCAGTAGAAACTAGACAGCAGCCAGTAGAAACTAGACAGCAGCCAGTAGAAACTAAACAGCAGCCAGTAGAAATGAGACAGCAGCCAGTAGAAATTAAACAGCAGCCAGTAGAAATTAGACAGCAGCCAGTAGAAATTAGACAGCAGCCAGTAGAAACTAGACAGCAGCCAGTAGAAACTAGACAGCAGCCAGTAGAAACTAGACAGCAGCCAGTAGAAACTAAACAGCAGCCAGTAGAAATGAGACAGCAGCCAGTAGAAATTAAACAGCAGCCAGTAGAAATTAGACAGCAGCCAGTAGAAACTAGACAGCAGCCAGTAGATATTAGACGGCAGCCAGTAGAAATGAGACAGCAGCCAGTAGAAATGAGACAGCAGCCAGTAGAAATGAGACAGCAGCCAGTAGACGTTTCTGTGTAAGAACCTGATTTAGAATCATATGAATATGTTTTGTGTAGATGGAGAGAAACGGAGCAGGATTGCTCTTGGGGCGTCCCTTACCTTTATGTTCTTGATGGTCGTTGGAGCTGTGGTCTGGAGCCGCTGTAAATCTAATGGTAAGTGAGATAGCTAGGGTTCAGGTGGATCAGTGTGCCATGGTGAAAACCTGTAGAGGAATCAGTAACAGCTTCTGGCAGAGCTCAGAAAGAGGATTATCAGATTTGCTGATTAGCTGCATTTCAGAGTGCCCTGTTTGAGCAGTCGTGTTACTGTGTTATCTTGTAGATGCTGTGGGCTGAGCTGAACCTTCAAGAATCTTATACCCCAACTGGCTCTGAATCTAGTTTTACCAGAGGAGGTGCGATGCTGTAGAGTGGACGTGATTTTCACTGGCCGGTTCATATGGGATAAAGGATCAGTGTATTTTCCTAATGATCCCAAATAGTCTGGATCAGAACGTTGGTGACACACTTCCGGGCCATAAGCAAGAACATGTGAGGTTAAATAGCAAATGGAGGAGACTAGAGGTGGGTGATGTGGTAAAATGCAACTCCTCATGATTTCTCAGGACACCAGTAAACTCAGCCTTATTGCCTACCGTGTTAACTCTAATAACCAGGATGTGAAATAATTATGTAGTGGTGAAACACACTGGTACTACATAAGACGTGTGTAAAACCTGGAAAGTATTTATTACCTCAGGTTTAGCCTTTTTATAAGGATTTCTATTTTACACATAATCAGCGATTTGTATATGGATGGGGAATGTTTTTCTTCTTCTATTTTTTTCTTCTTTGGGTGATTACAGTGAACATGGTAGAAATGTATTAGGTACCCAAACATTAAGCTTTCATACACTGAGGTCCATTTGCTAAATATTTATATTTATATTATTTATGCCTGTGTTTATATTTAATTATCTGACTTTCATTCCTCGATCTCATGATTGTAACAGAATGGATTTTCCTGAGTCTTCAGGATGTATATCCCTGAATAAGCTGTAGGTCCTTGTAAGTTATTTGCTGTATGTCATCTACACCTGCACATCCAGTGTATACAGTCATTTCATTTTCAGGCATCCAAATGTTTTTAGTTTGTTAATGGAATATTTTAATAAACTGCTGTTTTGCTGTTATTTGTGTGTTCTCTATATGTATTGTTGTATTTGAACGTATCTAGCTTATTAAGCAGGCTAATGAGTTCATGAGTTGGAGACTACAGTAGATTCTACACATGTGACTTTTTTCTAGAACTTTCCATACTCCTAAATGTGCTGTAGTTAAAGAAATACATGCTTATTGTATTTCATTCATAGACAGTATGTTTTAGGAAAAATACAAAATATAATATACATAATATAATATAAAAGAGAGCAAGAGTGTATTGATAGATTTGGGTTTCTTTACAGTGAGGCCGAACCAAATGTTAGGAATCAAATATAACTATGCTAAAAACTTCTTATCTTAAACTAACAGGGCCTGCATTGCTGATCTAGGATTTGTCCCGCTAAGTAAGATCTTTGTTAAAACACATGAACTGGTCTGAAATCAGACCTCCTAGCTTTGTGAATACATGCCCTGGTTCCTATCACCAGCACTGTAAACAGATCTACCTTGGTAGTGTTCTCTAGTATCAAGCATTTTCCACAAAAACACTCTGAATGACTTTGTTTACATCTTTACCATTTAATTATGCAAGATGTACGAAACAAATCAGTGGAGTTTATGTTTAAAGTCGTTCCAAAAGTCACGTTTCAGGTGTCTTTTAGACCCCTGAGTGACACTTTCACTTTTGCATGGGTTCTGTGAAAACTCACATAACTGTGCCTCTATCAAATTACTAGAACTTGGCATCAGTTTAATTCACACTAGTGTCATTCAGCAGACAGTAGGGTGGTCTCAGTTAGGGGTCATTTTTAGTGTTTTGATATGAAATGGAACTCCAGGGAAGCAGACCAGTGTCTACGGAGGGTTAAAAATAGTAAATATTGGTAGATATATTTGGTAAATATTGGTAAAATGTGCTATTTAGCTATCTAGGAAGCTATTTATATACACAGCAGTTCTACTGGACTGATAATCTTCCACCAGCCGGAACTATCCAGCTCGGACCGTCCTGTGGGCAATGTCCTCTGACCACTGACTAAGGACTAGAGGATGACCAACACAAGCAACAATACAGCACACATTGCAGTGATGAGAATGAGCCTCCAGCCACTCCCCTACTGTGGCCCTATGGGGGTCCTGACCATGAAGAAGAAGGAAAAAGTGGGGCTAAGAAAGTATAGAGAGAGGTTTGGCTTTGTTTTACTAAAATCAAAATCGTTCAGTATTAATGGAGTTTCACAGATGTGGAAGTCACCCCTACCCCCTACGCCCAAATGTATCCCATACCATTACAGGTGGTGGTTTTCCAGCTGTGTGCTGTTACCAAGCTGGGTGGTCCCTCCACTGGTCCACCAGAATTTTACATTTGGATTTGTCAGCCCACAGGACACCTTGCCACTTCAGCTCAGTCCAGTGTAATTGAGCTCAGGTCCAGAGCAGTGTTTCTGAACCTGTTCGTATCTGGTCTCTTCTTTGCATGGTAGAGTCTGCAGCTGGCGATTGTGGAGCACTAATGAAATGTGTTCACAGTTGATGGTTTTGGGAAGAGCTCCTGAGCCCATGCACTGATTTCACTACAGAACCATGTCTGTATTTAATGCAGTGTCATCTGAGGGCCTGAAGATCATGACAATCCAGTACTGGTTTTCCGTCACCAGATTAGGCCTACACGTCAGCCAGAAGTAGGCAACTCTGCTGTATCTCTACCAGAAGTGAGCCAGATCTATTGTGGAACATGTCGGCCACACACGTTTTCATATATCTGGGTGATTCAGTTTGCCACTAGGCAGCACTGGCGTATCTGTGCCAGAGGTGGGCCAGATCTGTTTTGGGACAGGTGGGCCACATGACTTTTTTATTTATCTGGGTGACTCGGTTTGCCCCTATGCAGCACTGGCGTATCTGTGCCAGAAGTAGGCTTAAATAGTTCTTCAGTTGGAGAATCGCTTCTTCACATGGTCAAATAGTATATCTGAAATCAGCACCGCGGACTGTTTGGAAAACTAATGCTGCCCATCAGCAATACAGATCATAATGATGTATTTTGTGGGTGAGAATTTGAGATTAATGGATGAGGCAACTACTCATTTTAATATAAGGAACTCTGCCTGTCATAAAAATAATGAAGGATAAACTTTTACAGATCTTCACTATGAGAACTGTGCTTATTGGACTACATCTAATGGATTCGGGCTGCCTGAGTTTACAGAAAGGATAGTCCTGAATGATGTTACAATCTTCCACCATGACAGTAGCAGAACTCTGGAATATTATCCACGATTGGTCAGACCACAACAGACATGTTTTTTTACCGTGTTGGTGATGTGGCTTTTTAAATATGATAAATATTTCTTATTAATATCACAGACTGGGGTCTTTGTGATATTAATGCTTGCCCCAAGAACCCCAATCTTATCTACCCTTTGTCTGAATACCTGCATTTTTGTTATTCTTGAAAATGAAAATGGTTATCATTTTTACTTTACTCTGATAGTGGACCTGTTAATCAAATTATGGTGGGTGATTAATATGTAATGAGCATTGGGTGGGTGAGCATTAATATGTATCATCTGGCTGTGATATACACCAAGGAAGGCGAGGAGGTTGTTGGCCAAAATCTTGCGATACATGACTCCATCCATTCTCCTGTCAATATGGTGCAGTCGTCCCCCCTTTGCAGAAAAGAACCCCCGAAAGTATGATGTTTCCACCCCCATGCTTCACTGTTGGGACAGTGTTCTTGGGGTTGTACTCATTCTTCTTTTCCTCCAAATATGGCGAGTACAGTTGATACTAAAAAGCTCTATTTTGGTCTCATCTGACCACAACACCATCTCCTATGCCTCCTCTGGATCATCCAGATGGTCTTTGGCGAACTTCAAAGGGGCCTGGACATGTGCTGGCGTGAGCAGGGGGACCGTGCATGCCCTGCAGGATTTAAATCATGACGGTGTAGTGTGTAGCCCTTTCTCTGAATCATCCTTACCCCACGAGGCAAATCTTGAACCCCAGACCGAGGAAGGCTGATAGTCAGCTTGTGTTTCTTCCATTTTCTAATAATTACAGTTGTTGCCTACTTACCAAGCTGCTTGCTCATTGTCCTGTAGCCCATCCCAGCCATGTGGAGGTCTACCATTCTGTCCCTGGTGTCGTTAGACAGCTCTTTGATCTTGGCCATGGTGGAGAGGTTGGAGTGCGATAGATTGAGTGTATGGACAGGTGTCTTTTATACAGGTAACGAGTTCAAACAGGTGCAGTTAATACAGGTTGAACCAGGCCCCTGTTTCACAATCATCGTTATCATCCCAAAGGTGCTGAGTGGGGCTGAAGAGAAGGATACAAAGGAGAGCCTTCTCCAAACTTCTCCAGAGGCCCAACCCCTGTAAAACAGTCACAAACCCCAGTATCCCCCCTCCACCAAACCTTTTTGCTGGCACTATGCACTGAGGTGGGTAGCATTCTCCTGGCATCCTCCAAACCCAGATCCGTCCGACCAGATGGTGAAGGGTAAATCATCACTCCAGAGAACACGTTTCAGTCCAGTGATGGCATGTTTTGCCCCGCACCTGTCGAGAATTCCCAGGTACCTGGTTATGAAAACCTGTTTCGTGAACTCTTGACACTCTGTTCTTGTGCTGATGTTGCTTCCAGAGGTAGTTTGGACCTCAGTAGTGAGTGATACAACCTTTTGAAAAAAGCATATAATGTAAAAGTTCTATACCAATTTGAGGCTTAATTGTAAAGTCTGTACTGTATGCAGAGGGTCTTTCAGTAGGTCCAATCGCTCATCCGCTTCTTTATAGAATTATCCATTTAAACTTTCAGGGGAGCACAAGTGGTTCTCCTCTGGCGCCATGAAAACGACCCGCTTCAGCATCTTTATCTTTAAGAGTATATGTGGAAAAAAATATGAGACTTTACTGACCCCAAGGGAAAATTCCAGTGCTACAGCAGGCTACATATCGGTGACAGACATAGTACACATAGAAACTATATAATAATAAAGCAAAAATAGATCCGAATAAATAAAAAGATAAAATATAATTAAAATAACAAAGACGTAATACACTAAAATGGCGATGTGGCTGTTTTTAAAGTGCAAAAGTACAAGCTACAGCAAGATGTAACACAAATGTGCATATGTAGATAAAAGGAATGAGGTAGTTACATTAATACTTGGTTAGTACTAAAGTGCTGGTGCACTATTGCCGAGAACATCATAGAAGAGTTCCAGTGTGGATGTCAGAACAGGTGATGGAGCATGGGTGAATGGATTAGAGCACAGACTTGTAGAGACGCATGGCTGCAGGGATAAATGACCTGCAGAAGTGTTCCTTCCTGCAGCATGTAATCTCTAGCATTTAAGCTTCTCGGACTGAAATTTATTTTAAAATTGAATTTGTGTTACACAAACTGAGAAACTAAGACATTTCCCAGAATGCCCTGCGGCAAAATTATCGGCAAAATGGCTGCGCAAGCGATCAAAGAGACCCATAAATATAAATACATTCTCTGTTAAAAAGCCACTGTGTTGTACGATAGCCACTGTAGAACCGGTTTATGGTCATTTTCTACATAACACGAGTAAAAATTTTATAGTAATGCGCTAATGTCTGTGACACTACCTAGCGAAATGGTGCAGCAGTTGCATTCTGGTTTATGAGGTTGCTGCTGCATTTATAGTGGTATAGAGAAATTCAATAATGAAGATGAACTGAAATGTGAAATAGTTCTGCAGTGCTGTAATAAACACGTCTTACAGAAGCTGTAGAAAGTAGAAATGCTCATGTTGGGGCTTGGAATTGATTATGTCTGGTTGGATGAATAACATTTTCCTCGAGGTCCGTTTTTATACATGTTCAATAAATGAGGTGAATAGCCGCGTCTACATCTACCGCGGTTATGTCTGAGCTACAACTCATACTATTCTCACGTTCTCCCTCCGGATAGGCACGCAACCCATCTTATGGATGGCGTTTTTCGCGGGCATCGGAGGGAAACGTAATGAAATCTATAGGACTTTGGTTGTACTTAGACTTGGTAGGCCTGACGATAAATCTGACAATCAGCGTGCCTGTTCAGAACTGTAGCGCTGTCAGTTGACGCAGTGAAACTATAAACTTTCTTTGGGCTTGAGACATATCGGCGGATTTCCCTAACGGTGCTATACTATCAGGGGGCAAGGTCTCGACAGTGTGGGTATAGCGGAAGTGGCTGAAGCTGGGCTGAGATCTTTTAAAGAGCGGAATACGTCACCGACCAAGGCCTGTGCGCATGGTACGCTCCATTGTCACTGGTCAGGATTGTTTAGTTCACTAGCCCATCTCACTTGGGTAACGGTGCAGCTTGTAAGTGCCTAGGGCACTTGAGCGGCATGCGCGCTGTATGTTACGTGAGCGAGAGGAGTGGGAGGACAGGAAGCCTGACTGACTTATATAAGTATGGGCTAACGGCTGATATGGTATACGGGGGGTTATTTGCTAACGGCTGTATGGTGCTCTTGGCAGTGTTGTCTGGGATTGTAACGCACCGAGGTGTGGGGGGTCTCACCCTGACCCATAATATGGTCCTAGTACCTCTGGAACAGGTTTTGTCTCTAACCGGATTTCTTTTATGGAGTCTGGGGGAAGCCAGGCTAACGCCCTGCTGTTGGGCATATCAGCTCTCCCGCCCGGTGAGTGCCTTCACTCCGAACTACTGAGTGCAGTTGTAAATACTGGTGGAGGAAATCTTAATAAATATACCCGCACTGCATCTCGTACTACTGAAATCCAACAAGGGTCAGCACTAACAAAAATCATAGGGGTGAGAAATCATGTTTATTGCAGACGTAGTAGATCTAGCTCTAATAGTTACAGTTTGCCATTGTTAAAAGGCCCAAAAAAGGAACGTGGGTCTATAAGCCATTGTGAGCAAAACTGAGGATAACACCAAACCTCTCTTCAAACATGCATGAAACACAGACAGAAACAAAGACTCAAATGGAAAACTCAGTAAAAGTTAGAACAAACACTGTGAGGAACCGATACTTTATAGGTACTAGGATTATAGAGCAAAAATCCACAAGATGGAAAAAAAATCAGTGATATTCAATGTCTAGTAGACTAATAATGTTCCAGAGTTTAACACCTCTAAAACCTCCAGCACAGAAAGTTATTACATTAAAAGAAAATAATACACTGATGTCTGAGACACTGTTTTGAGAAGATTTTGGTCTAAAGTTATTCAAATTAAAAAAGTTAATGTATTAGAATTGACTTACATTTGTGTTTCATTTATTATATGAAACCCAGTGAATGAAAAATGTTATTTGTGAGGGAAGAATATAAAATATATTTAAAAAAAAAAACAAATTTAATCTCCAATCAACTGCAATAATCTAAATTGCCACCCACATTATCTTACTTCTTATTTCTTACTTGCCAGATGCCATCACTTTGTATTCATTACCATTTCAGGTAATAACTGTCAATAACTTTCAGAGATATTAAACTTTAGACATCTGGTTCCCATCACCAGTCTGAAAGTATGAGACTGGGAATGTTTATTTTTAATTATTTCTACACTCTGTCACCTGAGCGCTGTCCAACTTCCTTGTTCATATGCTTCCTGTCCATCTCAGCTAGTGATTTGAACAAGCCATGAAAAGCTGTTGTGTTTTAGTTGTTTTTTTACATCTTCATCAAGTGTGGACTGGTAAGTAGGCTTCAGAACATCTTTACTAGCTTTAAGACATATTAACTTAAGTGAACATGTTAACATTTTGCCATAACGAAAGATTTTACCATGGGCAAAAGAACAATGACGGGGTTGAAAACAATCTGGAACATTCTGCTGTTTTAGTTGTTCTGTTTTAGCCTTTTTAGTGAGCTCTAAACTGGGAACAGAGAATCCTCTCAATTCCTGCCTAATTAAATAGTAAAGACGTAAACAAAGTTGTTCAGAGTGGTTTGGAGTGAAACGTTATGCCCTAGACAATTGTTCAGAATTGTTCACAGTGGTAGTGACTAGATTTCTACTTCCCTCATGTAAAGTTACACATGAATTAGATAATCACATAATCTCACACATGTAGGTTCACTGGTGGTTTTGATAGCAAATGAAAAGTAAACTGTATTTGTGTTGCAGACATGGCAACCCCTTACTCTCATCACCACCACTGTAAAAAATATCACATGACTTTAGGTAATGTCTCAGGATCGGGTGTTTTTTTCTCTAAAACAATCTACTTTATTCACAGGTATGACCTTTGTTTGGGGGGGGGTGCTGGGTACTGAAAGGGGAAGCACTTCTTATCTGTAACACCTTTTGTTTTCTGACTGTTAAAACCTCTCTGCTACAAACTGAAAATGTAAACTTCTTCCAGCTGCTACCTTTGCTGAAAGTGACACGACTGCAATACAGCACCACAAAAAATGAAGAGATGTCATACCTGTACTTTTACTTGTTTCTTTATTCATTTGTTTGTGTGCACTAAATTGCTTTAAAATGATAAATTATTCATGGGATTGTTTTATACCACAGCCCAGTCCAACATTAGCATACATTAAACCTTATGAGTGACCTCAAGCCGTTAGCTAGCCGCAGATATTCGAAGATATACACATAGGGACTAATGGCGTTCGTCTGCAGCAGTCAGAAATAACTAAGGCTAATGTTACAGAGCTGTGTGAATTAGCCCAGATGATGTCTGATGCACTAATATGCTCTGCCCCCACTTCCAGTTCAACGTGGTGCCAAAATCTACAGCAAGTTATGGACACTGAACTGCTGGTTGTCCAAGTGGTGCTCAGAAAACAATATGGGCTTTATAGACAATTAATGTACTTTTGAGGACAAGCCTGGTCTTTTGAGTCAGGCCGGTATCCACCCACTGTGGACTACTGTTAGGAACACAGTCCTCCTTTAAACGGCCGAGGTGAAGCCGTGACAACCATACATCCTAAGTCCTTAAGGATAAACCAGAAAGCAGGCTGCTTTTTTTTTAATTCTGTTTCTTAATGTAAGCGATCGTGAAACAAATAAAAATCCTTTTACACTAATTATAATCTACAGACCACCAGGACCCTACTCTGAGTTCTCATAGTAGTTCTTACACGAGTTTTTGGAAATACTCAGCTCTCATCAGATTCATCCACTCTGAAAGAAGACTGCACCACAACCCACGTGTTAATAGTATTCTTCTACATGATCGATGCAATACACATTTCCACCAAAGAGGTCCCCAAATCCCCAAAATGTAGGGGCTGCGGCTTCAACTTCTAATAAGCCAGCGGAATTACTGGCAACAAACACATAAGTGATGTGCTTGGAAAAAGAGAATGTCTGCATTCGAAATGGCATACTACATACTACTCACACACTAAATCTGCCTAAAGGTAGTATGTAGCATTCAGTATACCACCAAACTGTAAATCTGTAGTGCACTGGAGATACCCAGATGGTGTTCTACTCCATGTGGAGCTAACTTTGAGTATAAATGTTGGTTTAGTAATTGTAGTGAGGTGTGTGTTCATCAGAATGAGCCTCAGAAAGTTAAATATACAGGTCTGAAGATTAATAAAAGATTAACTCGCTTTAGAGGATCAGTTTTAGAGTGAAATAGCTGAGGGGAGCTAACAGCTAGGCTAACCGTATCTCAGGTGAACTAAGCAGCAGCTAGCTCTAAACAGTGGATACAGTAATAACAGCTCTGAGGTAAATGTGGGTGTAGTGATTGTAGTGGGGGGTGTGTTTATCAGAATGAGCCTCAGAAAGTTAAATATACAGGTCTGAAGATTAATAAAAGATGAACTCGCTTTAGAGGATCAGTTTTAGAGGGAAATAGCCGAGGGTAGCTAACAGCCAGGCTAACCGTATCTCAGGTGAACTGAGCAGCATTAGCAGCAGCTAGCTCTAAACAGTGCTGTGCTGTGCAGTGCTGTGCAGTAGCCTACTGTTACAGTAATAACAGCTCTGAGGTAAATGGTCATGTGACTGTATTAGTTTTCTACACTGTAGGTCCGAACATGTTACTGTACTGTGTACTGAACACAGGGGGCGTATACAGTGTGTGGTACATATTACTGTAGTGTGCAGTGTGCAGTATAGTAGTGTGCTGTTTCGAATACAGCCAATGTCTTCAGATTGTTCATGTTTTTATTCTACTTGTTTTGTTGTTCCTGTTATTTAATACAGTCACAGAACACAGAATTTCACCGGTCCTGAATTACTCTAGTGTATTTAGTAAAGGAAGGACACATACACTTACTAACATTTCTTTTTCCTCCTGCAGATCCTGAACCTCTAAACCTATGCAGCCATGGGGTGGTCTCCCATGGTCTTAATCTCCCAGAGTATATACAGAGGAACACCCTGAATGACGTGACCATCTTCTACCATGACAGTAATGTGGTATCTAAAATGCCTCGTCCTGACTGGCTCAACAGCACTGCAGGACAGTGGCACTGGAACCATATACTATACTGGGCAGATCGCAACAGGGAGCTAATTACTCTGGGATTTAATTCAGCTGTTCAGCAGTTTAACAGGACAGGTACTGTGCTTTTACCATCTGCTCAGTGAACAGATATTACGGCTTAGCCCATTCAGACGTGTCTGAAATGTTAAATTTCCTCTGGTTCATATCTTCTCTGAGCTTATGCACAAATCAGATTAATCATGTAATCTTTGAAAATCCCACATCATAGCTTTGAAAACAGAAATGATCAATTCTGATGGTCATATTTTTACCAGTACCAAAAAAACTTGTATGTGACAAATGACTAAATTTACTATTAAATATAAAACTTTCACTATGCATAGTTTGCATAGTTCGATGTACTATGCAAACACTGAGCACTGAAAATATACTCCTCACTGTGTTTTACTCTGTTTAGGCTTCTTGGCTGACAGTAACATATACCAGGGCTGGGGCTGCTGCACTCTCTATCCAAGTGGAACCTCCAGTTCATCACTTACACACAAATTCAATGGGAAAGACTTTGCTAGTTTTGATTTGGACAGAAAGGTATTCGTTCCTGCTGTTCCTGAAGCCTTCGTGTATAAAAACCAGAGAGCCAGAGATGAACAGGATCTGAAAGAATTGTCAGATTTCTACACAAAAGTGACTGTAGAGCGACTGAAAGTATTCAAGCATGCTCCTGCACTACGCACCAGAAAAGGTCAGATACATGTCTCTGTGAAGGTCCTTTATGATTACAGTAACCCGGTCCAGTTCAGTCCAAAAAGAGTCATTTATAACCAGACAAACTGTCAAAAAACAATGGTGGACAGTAAGGAAGTAAATGTAATTGATTACTGTACTTAAGTAGGTTATTTTGTATCTGTACTTTACTGAAATATTTCTATTTTTAATGACTTTTTACTTTAACTCCACTACATTATGGAAAATTTGTAGTTTTTGTGTAAAACCACAACATGTCAAAATAAAACAAGCACATTCATGGATTCATAGGAACCATGGAAATGTCCATTTCTGGGCTAGACTACAACAAGGACCATCTGGAGGAAAGCAGAACGGGGTCGATACAAACACTGACTGACAATCACATTTCAAAGCATCAGTGCACAGAGCAAACGTACAGGTCCTGACTTGTGTAAATAGACAACACTATAGAAACATGTACACATGCAATCGTGACTGGCATGTGTCTTTTTCTGAATGTACACAAACACTGTTTCTTTTTTTAAAATTTTTTTTTTATACTTAAGTGTTTATTGAGGTTTTTTCAACAGAGGCAAACATAGACGTAACACTGTTTCTTTTTATAGTAAATCAGTTTTTGTAAAACAGGAATTTACACCAGCACCGTATGAACATTGCATCCTGCCTCAATAGGGCTTTCCTTCCCTTGCTCTACCCTGACTGATGATAGGACCACAGAGTCACTTTGGAGATGTGGTTAAGTTTTAATTTGTGTTCCAGTTCCAGAAGTCCGGATCTTTGAGAAACAGAATGCCAGCTCCATTACAGTCACGTGTCATGTGACTGGGTTTTACCCCCGGCCAGTTCAGGTGGACTGGCTCAGTTCAGATCCTCAGGCTGTGGATGAAGGGGTCACTGATGTGCTGCCCAACGAGGACGGCACGTACCAGACCAGAAAGAGCTTGATAGTTCCAGTGGAGGATGTAGGAAAGCACACCTACAGCTGTGTAGTGCTTCATAGCAGTGTACCACACAACATCACCACCGTCTGGGGTAAGATGTCCAGTTTGACCGTTGGTTTTTATTTTCTGTAATGTGTAACAGCCTGATCTGTAATTATATGAATATGTTTTGTGTAGTTGGAGAGAAAAGCAGCCGGATTGTTCTTTGGATATCTCTTGCCATTTTTTGCTTGTTGATTATTGGATTTGGATTCAGGCGGTGCTGTAGATCTAATGGTAAGCAAATCAACTGGATTTTCAAAGCTGGAGCTTGGTGTTTAGTGATAAATGTGTTGTTGCTTGGGCTCTCTTGCCCTTATGATATTGGATTTGTGGTCTGGAGGTGCTATAAATCTAAGAGTAAGTAAAATAACTTCTACAGTCAGTGATCAGTGTGTCACAGTGAAAACCTATAGAGGAATCAATTAGTAACTTTTGAATTTAGACATTTTCTTCATGCTTTAGTTGCATGTTGTAGTATTTGGGCCCCATGCATATGATTTTAAACTCTATGCAATGTTAAGGTGTCTGGAGCTTCACATGTTTTCCTTTTATGGATATGGTACATGTCTAAGAAGAGGCCTCTCTCTTTTTCTTTCTCTTAGCTCCAAACAGATGAAACCATTTCCATATAAGGGACAGATGTCTCTATTTGTTGTACGAAAATACCCAGTTATATAATGGGGAATTTGAGAGCTGGATAGGAGAGGGAGAAATTGGCTGAACCACAAGCACTTGTCGGAAGCTGGTCTTACATTGTAATAATTTTTTTTTTTTAATTCAAGCAATACAGGATCGCATCGTCTTTGTTTATAATAAACAACAATATGAACTGCACTTTAATGTGCCCTGTTTGATCAGTTGTGTTACTGTATCCTGTAGATGAGATGCTGTAAACTGAACTGAACCTTCAAGAACCTTTTACTTCAACCTTTTCCACCTACAAAGTGATTCCAGAACAGGAGCTTACAGATATGTTGTCTTTCAGTCTTCACAAGTTTGACCTTACTTCTTTTTTGGTCTTTTGTGACTTCTCTCATTTTTCCATCCTCCAGTTATGTTATTTTCCTTCCTAATCAATTATATTTCTTGAGTTTGTCCTTTCGTCTTTCAAACTTTTTACCTCTCCACTCAATCACCAGCATATCACTAATGCTGTGGAGTAGTGGTTAGCACATAGCCCTCACACACATTGAAAGCCGGTCCAAACCCTAGCCACTGTATCACTCTTTGCTCCTGTTTTGTTTTCCTATGTTGTAATACAGTCTGCATTATGAGTCCACCTTGGTGGAGGCTTCCATCAAGAAGTAGTAAACAACATCTCTCTCCCTATAAGGACTGCTGTCTCCTTACAAGTGTGATGTTGATTGGAGCGGGATTACTTTACTGAGGGAGCTCTGAGCTCAGTAAATTGTAGAAGGTAACTATAAAGGGAAAGTTTGTGAATGAAAGTTTAAAAAAAAGTATGACTATTATGTTGTAAAGTTTAAAAGCTGTGGTAGCTTAAATTAACTGTCACCTAAAATTCATTTCCACCTTAAATTCCCTGCCACCTTAAATTCAATCTAAATACCTTAACTTCACTGCCACATTAAATTTCCTGCCACCTTAAATTCAATACTACCACCTTAACTGAACTGCCACCTTATTCACTACTACCACCTTAACCTAACTGCCACTTTAATTTCCCTGTTACTTTAAATTCCCTGCCACCCTAAATCCACTCCTACTACCTTAACTTAATTCCTACCACCTTAACTTCACTGCCACCTTAAATTCCCTGCTACCTTAAATAATTTCCTGTCATCTTTAATTCCCTACCACCTAAAACTCACTCTTACCTACATAAATTTCCTGCCGCCTTAAATTGACTCCTACCACCTTAAAATCCCTGCCACTTTAAATTGGCTCCTTCCACCATAAATTGACTCCTCCTTAACTTTGGTGGCACCTTAAATTTCCTGCCACCTTAAATGCACCCCTACCACCTTAAATGCACTCCTACCACCTTAAATACACTGCCACCTTTAATTTCCTGCCACCTTAAATTCACTCCTACCACATTAACTTCCCTGCCACCTTAAATTCACTCCTACCACCTTAACTTCACTGCCACCTTAAATTTCACTCCTACCACCTTAATTTCACTGCCATCTTAAATTTCCTGCTACCTTAACTACACTCCTACCACCTTAACTTCACTGCCAACTTTAATTTCCTGCCACCTTAAATTCACTCCTACCACATTAACTTCCCTGCCACCTTAAATTCACTCCCACCACCTTAACTGCTACCTTAAATTCACTCCCACCACCTTAACTTCACTGACACCACAGTGATTCTGGATATTTTAATCAAATGTACTTGGCGAATCAAAAGATCAGGAGCTCACCACAACTTGGAAAATGCAGTTTCAGAGATTTTTGGAGGTTGTCTAGGTGAATATCTACCCGATTATCCAATCTATCAACCTAACTTTACCCGGCTAGAAGAGCAACCACTGCGCCCGTGCGTGACATGAGCGTGCACGCCCCAGAGACTCGACTAATAACATCAGCCGAGCAGCAGAAGCAGAAGCGGTAGCAGAACTGTGTGGATGGACGAAGAGCGGCTATGATAACCAACACAGTAGTCTGTCTGTTACACCTTCTTCTTCCAATGTACAGCACCTCATATGAAGGTGAGCATTTACCTCTACTTCCAATTTCAGCAACCTCTGTGGACTTCATCACTTGAACAAACAGAGGTCAAGGCTGGAACCGTTTTTTATCAGTCAGCTTCTTGTTCGACTTCCCAGTTCCACTTGAAAAATGGCGCAGCTCTTTTCTGTTGCTGAGAAACCTGTGTGTGTATATAGAGACATCGATCAGGCATAACATTATGACCACCTCATGGTATTTGTGTAGAGCAGGTATTGTTTGGGTAGTGGATCATGCTCAGCACTGCAGTGACATGGTGGTGTGTGTTGTGCTGGTGTGAGTACATCAGACACAGCAGTGCTGCTGGACACTTCAAGTCAACATTTATTTATATAACGCTTTTTACAACAGACGTTGTCAAAAAGCAGCTTTACAAAGAACCTGGTGTTCAAGCCCCCAATGAGCCAGCAGAGGGCGACAGTGGCGAGGAAAAACTCCCTTAGTTATGAAGGAAGAAACCTTGAGAGGAACCAAAACTCAAAAGGGGAACCCATCCTCCTCGAGACAGATACAATATACAAGATAGATGGTCTACAGTCTGGAACTGTAGAACTACAGAGTGCCTTATATGGTCAGAGAAAGTAGATATGTTGAATAAAAAGTTATGTATTCCTTTATTTATCTGTTTATTATCGTTATTTTTTATTGTACTTTAATATTTCTTATTGTTATTTATATTTTTACAACCCTTTATTTGACTGTATTTTATCTTATTTACATTTTTTTTTGTTTAAAGGGGCATTATGTAATACATATACTTTACTACATCATAAAATGCCCATTTCATATGATCAGAGTTTTAAACACATGTTTAAGAGCTTTAAGACTGATTCAGAGTTGGCTAATTGTCTCCTCCAGTAAGTAAGCGCTGAGTCACAGCCAGGGCTAGTTAAGCTTAGCTAACTCGTGACTGCTACTAGTAGGAAACTAAATTCCACTGGCACCTAAAATATCCATTTACAAGCCATTAATTTAGTACAATGTATGAAAAGCAGCAGTTTTGAAACTGACATTGTAGAAAAAAGTTAAATTTATTTTTAGGGCTGTACCCAATTTTGCCAGTCGAATTAGATTCGCCCGTCCTGGCCGACAATTTGAGTATTCGTTCATGATTTTTTCTCCATGTACATTATCTAGTAATCAGTAAATCAGTCTGCATACGGTTCAGATCTGATCCTCCTCATTTAGAAAGTCAGCAGAGTCACAGGAACATATTTCTAAACTAAAAGAGGCGTGGTGTATGATGTATGATCCGAATTGGAGCCGGATTTAATTACAGGATACAGCGCCGGGCAGCCAGCACGTCTTTATGGTTGCACATTGCAAAGAACTATACTGTTATCCGATTTATATTCTTCTTATTATTATTTTTCTGCCATTTCATCGCCGACTAACTCGTCCTGCAGTTTTCAAGAAATCGATTCCGTTCCAACTCCAGATTGTCCGGTATGATGGTGTGATAGGTGCTTGTATACAGCTTTTTGATCAGTTGCACGGATTTCGACTAGGAAGGAACTTTCCTGGAATTTTTTCCCATATAGAGCGAAAAGGACCGAAAAACACATGCCTGTCTAACCTACTTCCGCTCGACTTAGAGACACCAAAACAGATACACTGGCTTTTTTTTTCGCATGCCTCGTTCCTCCCATAGAGTCCCAGTCATTTTTGGACCCACCTAAAGCCAGCTGTTTCCTTCGCCCGAGAGGCCCGAAACTTCACATACACACTAAGGGCAGGTCCCCAAGCACCAATCCACAGTCATACTGACCCGCACTCCTCTATCTGCCATTTTATTCATCCCTCGTTCCTCCCATAGAGTCCCATTCATTTTTGGACACACCTGAAGCCGGCTGTTGTCTTTGCCCATGAGCCACCAAACTTCACATACACACTAGGGGCAGGTCCCCAAACAATAATCCATAGGCCCTACTGACCCGCACTCCTCTATCTGTCGTTTATTCATCCCTCATTCCTCCCATAGAGTCCCATAGACAATTCACTTACTCACTAAGGGCAGGCCCCCAAACGCTAATCCACAGTCATACCAACCTGCACTTGTTTACTCATCCCTCGTTCCTCACTGAGCAAGCTGCACAACCATCCCATGTTTCCTTCAGGAAATGCACTTTTCTCGTTCTCGTCTTTTTAATTTAACTTTTAACAGCTTCTTCAGTAGGATACACGTTCGTCTTTCATCTCTCATAAATAATGATCTGCTAAATAAAACCAGATTAGTCGATATTTAAATTATTTTTAGATGAAAAGAAGAACGGTAGACCTGAAACTATTTAAATATATTACCAAGCTGAAATAATTAGCAGGCGTATTGAGTGACTGTACTTATCTTTAAATAAAAATAATCTTAGCTGTAGAGGAATAAATATAAATATCTGTAATTTAGGTTCTAAAATAATGGAATTATAATAAAACAAACATCTCCGCTCTGTTTTTCCTTCACCTCTCACAGCCGTCATGTCTAAAATGAAAGTCACCTCCCTCGTTTGGAGCAGTGTTGGATGTCTGACTGAATGACGAGCAGAACTCGGTTTCATTTGTTCAGATTCTCTTCTTCAGCAGCTCCTCCAGACTTTCTCTGAGACATCGCTCCACCTGTTGTTGTATCTTGTACCCACAAAATACATCATTATGTTCTATATCTGGCTAATTAAGATTAATGGATGAGGCAACTACTCATTGTTAACATAGGAACTCTACCTGTCAAAAATACTGAATGATAAACTTCTTACAGATCTTCACTATGGGAACTGTGCTTATTGGACTACCTCTAATGGATTCGGGCTGCCTGAGTTTACAGAAAGGATAGTCCTGAATGATGTTACCATCTACTACCATGACAGTAGTTTAAGTTCTAAAATGCCCCGTCCTGACTGGCTCAACAGTACTGAGGGAAAAGAACTCTGGAATATTATCCACGATTGGTCAGACTACAACAGACATGTTTTTTACCTTGGTTTGCAGTCTGCTGTTCAGCAGTTCAACCTGACAGGTAATGTATGCTCTTCTATTTGCTCTCTGACCGAAATATTAGAAAATATAAGTTCCCTTAGGCGTTTGTTTTGTTCCTCTGTCTAGCACAGTGGAACGCTTCTCAGTGAGTCTAAGGGGGAACCTAAATGTGCCTAAAATATGTGTAATAAGTATTTAATAAGTAATTTTAATATAGCTGTCATTATTCAGTACAGAACAGCTGCATTCTACAAGTGGTGATGTGGCTTTTTTAATCCACAGCTGATTTTCATTTGTGATGACCAGCAGTAAAGTTATTACTTATTAATATCACAGACTGGTGGTTTTGTGATATTAATGCTTGCCCTACAGTTGAAATCTGACCCTTTTTTTTTGTTATTCTCTGAAAATGGTTATCATTTTTACTTCACTCTGATAGTGGACCTGTTAATCAAAAGCAAAAACATAATTTGCTTGTATTGACCATTGTCAAAGGTGGGTGATACGTGTTCATTTTATTAAAAATATTTTATTAAAACAAAAACCTTAAATGCAGAGTAGTTAATAGGTGAACTTTGTCCTACACTGTTTGAAAATGAGAACATCTTTTTCATGTTTTGTAATTTAATGTAGGTTCCTTATCTGACCGTAATATATACCAGGCATCTGGATGCTGCTTTCTGTATCCGAACGCGACTTACAAGGCACAGATGACTCATGCATTCAATGGCAAGGACTTTGTAAGCTTTGATGTTGAGAGGAGGACATTTGTAGCTGCTGTTCCTGAAGCTGTGATGTATAAGAACCTGAGGTTGATGAAAGCAGCTGATATAGAGGTGGCAGCCACTTACTACCAAACAAATTGCCTGGAACGACTGAATATATTGAAGCAAGCTCCAGGACTGCACACTCGAAAAGGTCAGAAGTGTTTTTGACTTCCTTCCTCATTAATCATTTATAATTTAATTTCTTTACTCTTCAAGTGAGAAATTCAGGAATATGAAGCAACTTTCCTCAGTAAAAATGTGCACACAGTCTAGCTTACATTGATATCCTATAATTTCTGTGATTTTAAAGTGTGACGTATCCCAGACATTACAGATAAGAAACCAAAATGCCCAGTTTAATTATTTAGAAGACTTATTAGCCTCTTATTATCCAGTTCCAGAAGTCAGGATCTTTGAGAAACGGAATGCCGGCTCCATTACAGTCACATGTCATGTGACAGGGTTTTACCCCCGGCCGATTCAGGTGGACTGGTTCGGTCCAGATCAGCAGCCTGTGAATGAAGGGTTTAATGAGGTGCTGCCCAACGAGGACGGCACGTACCAGATCAGAAAGAGAGTGATAGTTCCAGAGGAGGATGTAGGAAAGCACACCTACAGCTGTGTAGTGCTTCATAGCAGTGTACCACACAACATCACCACCGTCTGGGGTAAGATGACCTCACATTATTCCATTTATTATTTAATTGGACATTATTAATGTAAACCTTATTAAACCTTTTATTTTTAGTTCATTTTCTTTATTGTAATCTTTAAAAAAACATCATTTGAAATGATGATATGAATGTGTTCTGTGTAGAAGTGGAGAAACGCAGCAGGATTGCTCTTGGGACATCTTTTGGCTTTATGTTACTGGTCATCGGATGTGGACTCTGGAGGCATTGTAGATTTAATGGTAAGCGACTCAGCTGAATGTGTTATTGAGTCAATGAGTTCTTTGTTTTAGATGAAACCATCAGTGACTGTCAGCATTTGAAATGAACCAGTTCAGTTATCATCATGCTTTTTATACAGCCACTGCATGAGACTAACCATCAAATACGGCTGCAGCCCACTGCACTTTAAGAATGGGTTCCTTTTTGAGTTTTCAAGTCAAGTCAAGTAGTTTTTATTGTCATTTCAACCATATACAGTGGTGAACAGTACAAAGTGAAACGAAACAACGTTCCTCCAGGACCAAGGCGCTACACAGAACAATAAATACACAAGACAATTTACAATATCAGAAACCGCAAACAATAAATACAGGTAGGGGACAGTGCAGATAGCCCACTGGTAGTGGGAGCAGTAAAGTGTGATTGTGTTCAGCATTTAGCTGAGGTTAAAATGCCTTGTTGAATCAACTTCCTGCTTTTCTGCTGTGTTTGTCCTGCAGATGCTCCGCGCTGAGTCTTCAGGAACACTTCACTGCCACTGGCTCTGCTTACAGCACAGTGGAGTTTCATTATTGAGCAAGTGTTATTCTTATAACACATTCTCTTATGCAGTATACTCACTTTAAAGGAGAGAAGCACACAAGCTTTAGCATTTTAATGGGAACTGGTCTGTACATGTCCTCTTCCTGCATTGCAGCAGAAACCAGAAAATCTCTCTTTGTAAATAAGTAGCAACATAAACACCAGAGCTTCACCACAGAATCTGTAGTAGTAGTAGTAGTGTAGTGAAGAATTGCCACTCCATGATGCCCACAGGTGTATACCGAATGCTAGAGGGTTCTGCCGAAATGAGCCTGGTTTGTGTGATGCACTAATTTTCTGAACACAGAATAGTGTTCACTGTTTACTGCTGTGCTGTTACATTTTTGGTGCATTTGAAAGAGTATGTCAAAAATCTGATATCTGTCACAATGTCAGAGAAGTCATGAAAATAGCCAAAGGTAAATTGTTCAGTGTGTGGCTGTATGGTGGGATTACAGTTTCCACAAACAGTCTAAGAGTTCATGTAGTCATAAGACTCATTACATAAATCAAGTTTTAGAGTGCAATAATAACATGGGTCTCCAGACAGGTCAGTGTAAAAAAGGGTCAATTACATGGTAGCACTTAAAATCAGCAACTAAGCAACTAAAATACAAAATAGATGTAAGAATCAGTTGTAACATTAAATGATCTCTCAATATTCAAAATTCAGCCATTATTTTATATATGTATATATATATATATATATATATATATATATGAATGAAGGCAGCATTTTAAAATATCTAAGAATTAGGACAGTCTTCTTGTCGGAGATGTGTATTATGCTGTCTATGTAGAGAGCTCACTACGTATCAAGACACACCCATACTTAGTGGAAGTGGAAACAAAACTTAATTAGGTTTAAAACACTTTTAAATGCAGCAGGTTTAACTTGAGAATCTTTTCAGTGATACTATCTCAGAACATGGCATTTCCTACAAATGGAAACTATCATTACACATCTACAGGGGTTGGAAAATGAAACTGAAACACCTGGTTTTAGACCACAATCATTTATTAGTATGGTGTAGGGCCTCCTTTTGCGGCCAATACAGCGTCAGTTGGTCTTGGGAATGACATATACTGCGTCCTGCACAGTGGTCAGAGGGACTTTAAGCCATTCTTCTTGCAGGATAGTGGCCAGGTCACTACGTGATGCTGGTGGAGGTTCGTCCTTCTTGGTGGTATGCTGACATTACCCTGGATACCGTGGCTCTTGATACATCACAAAGACTTGCTGTCTTGGTCACAGATGCGCCAGCAAGACGTGCACCAACAGTTTGTCCTCTTTTGAACTCTGGTATGTCTCCCATAATGTTGTGTGCATTGCAGTATCTTGAGCAGAACTGTGCTCTTACCTGCTAACTGAACCTTCACACTCTGCTCTTACTGGTGCAATGTGCCAATGACAGGTGTTTCAGTTTCATTGTCCAACCCCTGTATATATCACACACATTGCCATCCTAAAAAAAAAACCACAATGCTGATCTGTGCTGTTTTTGTTTGTCAGCAGAGAAAAACAAATCTGCATTATAAAGTTTGCTATAAAAAGTAAAATGTAAAAATCTCATATCTTGTTTACAGTGCCATATACGATTCATTCTTCAATCTCATGACTTCAGTGAGGTTGAAGTCAAATTATAAGCTGTATGTCTTTATGGGTTATGCTACTTTACACAGACACTATATCAGGCATCCAAAAATGTTATGGTTTGTTAATGCCGAATTTGAATAAATTGCTATTTATTTTCTATAATTTGTGTGTTTTCTATTTGTTTTCTTGTATATTAATTTACATATCTAGCTCTGTTATCTGGTTATTGAGTTAATGAGTTGGAGTTAAGGACGTCTACAATAGATCCTGTATGAAACACGTGTGATTTGTAATTAAAAAAGAATTTGAGAGAGAACTTTCTGATCAGTTATGTAATAGTCACAATAATAATTAATTATTATTAATAAATAATTAATCATTAATAGTAAAATTTTGTTCACATTTGCCTTTGTATAAAATCACAAAGTTAATTTCAGTAATAATGTTGGAATAATGTTCTGTAGCTAAAAGTGTACTTATTATATATTTAAAAAAATTTTAAAAGTTGGATTTTTAATAGTTACAGGTGAATAAGGTGTACCATCACTGGTATCACTATCAGAATATAAGCCCTGGTATTACTTGATATCAGCTCGACGTTAAATCAGTGGTATCGCCCATCCCTAGTGCACAGTGGCTCGTTTGCTCCACATACGGAAGTGAAACTACTGCGTGCGCGCTCTGAGCGGGTCACGTGAACGTGCGCGCTCCCGAGACTCCACTCATAACATCAGCCGAGCAGAAGCGGAAGCGGTAGCAGAGCTGGGTGGATGGACGGAGAGCGGCTATGATAACCAGCATTGTGGTCTGTCTTTTACACCTCCTGCTTCCAGTGTACAGCGCGTCGTATGAAGGTGAGGTTTACCAGGAGTCACTCTACAGTCGAGGCTCCAGCTGGTTTCTTATTGGTCAGTTTCCTATTGGAGTTTCCCATTCCACCTTAAAAATGGTGGAGCATGGATTCTTCCACATGTCAATATCGCTCACTCCCTAAGATGTGAACAGAGAGTCACTCGGAGTGGGTTGGTGAAGAATTTAGAAATTCGCTTTAGTCTATATATCCATAGCTAGGTTTATGTGTCATTTGTGCAGCATGTCAGGACGTTTATGCAGCGAAATGCTTGTGGTGAGGCTCAGGTCGATACTCTACAGCAGGGCAGCATTAATACATATTAAATACAGATATATGAAAGAGATATATTAAATAAATACAGAAAATAGACACAAGGGTTCTATGTAGAATTTCTCTGAGGTGTACATTATGATTTATATGATATGAGGATAATCTGAGAGAGATCATTTAAATATATATATATATATATATATATATATATATATATATATATATATATATATATATATATATATATATATATACATACACACACACACACACACACACACACACACACACACATATATATATATATACAGACGCATATAAAATGTCTGTTCTTCAAAAGTGACTTAGTTATATTATCCTTAGCAGAGATATGATATAATAATAATAATAATAATAATAATAATAATAAACAGTGGTGTTGGTGGTATTGGTGAAAGGCTCACAGGAACCTGGCTTGTTCAGGAACCTGATAGTCTGTGGATAGAAACTGGATTTCGGGTCTGGGTGCAGTGGTACCTCCTGCCTGATGGTAGTAAGGTTAACAGGCCGTGTGCTGGGTGGCTACTGTCCAACTGGCTCTTTTGGATTGTCCTCAGACAGCGGGACTGGTAGATGTCCTGCAAGTCTGGAGGTTTTTTGCCTATGATGGATTCCGCTGTCCTCACCACTCTCCTCAAGGCCTTGCTGTGTTTACTTTGCAGGACAACAACAAAGCAAAATCCTCTTCCAAGACCAGCATATGGACTGGAAGCATGAACACAGCCCAGAAGTTACACAGCAGACCACAAATACAGAAATACAGTATTAGTAAAACATAAAGCCACAGTAATAGAGAGACACTGGGAGCATGTTCAGAAGTTTTTGCTTCACTGTACAAAGTCAGTTTCCATTGTGTTCCATCTTATTCCCAGTTTTGTGTGTCTCAGCTTTGGTACTCTGCTCTGCGTGTGGGCTAATAAATGCCATGTAGTCAGTAGTATGGCCAACTACTTCCTTGTAGCCACAGGCCACAATGGTGAAAATCAAAATGGGATGGATTGTCTAGTATCCTCAGAGCATGATACACCACCAGTCTTGGATGCAGGTCTCAAATGCCCAAGACAAAAGTCAAACGAGCCAAAACATAATTTGTGCAGAGGAGCATTCAGTTACTGAACCAGCAAGCCACCAGCACAAGGACACTCTAGATTAAGTTGGTGTGGCACAATGGATAACACTTACCACTACCTGTCTCTGAACTACCACCCAGGGCGTTCATTTCCCCATCTGGGTGACCATGCTGTGCTACACCAATAAGAGTCCTTGGGTAAGACTCCTAACACTACACTGACCTACCTGTAATACAGTTAACCTTGTAAGTCGCTCTGGATAAGAGCGTCAGCTAAATGCCTAAAATATTAACAATTATTAATTAATTAATTAATTGAGCTATTTCTGAAAAGTATGAACCACGGCCAGCAGTACTGTGGGTGAGTGCATGACTGACTCCAGTTCATCAGCCATGGTGTATTTACTATATGGAGTGCTGGGTCCAATCAAAGCTTCTTTGAAGGAAGCAAATTGTTTTATGGAGGGATGTCCTGGTCTGTGCCATAGCCCACTCTGTGGCCCCTCACCTACGCTTCTGTAGGGGTAAGACTTTTCTATTGCAGATTAACCCAGGTTATTTTGTTTCCACAGACCCAGACACTTTATGCCTGCATGTGAGCGTATCCCGGGGTTTTAACCTCCCTGACTATGTACAGAGGACCACTCTGAATGACGTGACCGTCTTCTACTATGACAGTAATATGGAATCTAAAATGCCTCGTCCTGACTGGATCAACAGCACTGCAGGACAAGAACACTGGATCTCTATGCAGGTCTGGGCGGACCATAACAGGCAGGCTTTTAGTCTCGGCTTTCAGTCGGCTGTTCAGCACTTCAACCAGTCCGGTACTGTCATTTCTCCTTTCACTCTGTGTTCAGTGTACTGAGTATAGGACCGGTTTGATCAGTATAGCTGCACATTCTATGTGACTGTGTGCTGTGCTGAAAAGTCACTGTTATAGCATCCATAGGCCGGGATTTTACAGGAAGTCTTTAAAGACGAATTCCTCTGATTTTCAGAAGCCAACAGTGTAACTGAGAATTAGGCACCATTCAGTGTAAAACTGCTTCCTTCAGAGTGGGAACCAGGTGTTCAGTCAACGGTTCTCAGGTGCTCGACCAGGGAAACCCATTTCATGAAGCACTTGATGTACAGTTCTTGTGCTGACGTTGCTTCTAGAGTCAGTTTGGATCTCTGTAGTAATTGAGGTGTCAGAAGACTGGGGCAGACTGGGGCTAGGGTAACGATCAGTTTTGGTTGACACCACAGGGATTGTAGTGTTTGTATGAAGTGGAGGGCGCTGGAAGAACAATGAGTGAAAACATGAATAGCATAATGAGTGGTGATGGGAACCGGAATAGACCCACCATCCACTTCATTAGGTCCACTTCCTTGTATCTACATTCATTGTCCATTCTATCAGCTCCAATGACCATATAGGAGCACTGTGTAGTTCTACAGGTACAGACTGTAGTCCATCTGTTTCTCTGTATACTATATTACCCTGTTCTTCAACGGTCAGGACCCCCACAGGACCACCACAGAGCAGGTATTACGTTGCTGGTGGATCATTCTCAGCACTGCAGTGACAATGGCATGATGGTGGTGTGTTAGTGTGTGTGGTGCTAGTGTGAGTGGATCAGACACAGCAGTGCCCAGAGGATGCTGCCCAGAGGATGCTGCCCAGAGGATGCTGCCCAGAGGACGCTGCCCAGAGGATGGTGCCCAGAGGATGCTGCCCACAGAACCCTGCCCACAGAACCCTGCCCCACAGGACGCTGCCCCACAGGACGCTGCCCCACAGGACGCTGCCCCACAGGACTCTGCCAACTGGATAGTTTTGGTTGGTGAACTGTCAGTGACACTGAGGTGTTTAACCCCTCCAGCAGCACTGCTGTGTCTGATCCACTCACACCAGCACCACACACACTAACACACCACCAGTGTCAGTGTCACTGCAGTGCTGGCAATGATCCACCACCCACGTGCTATTTGCTCTGTGGTGGTCCTGTGGTGGTCTGGTCCCTTGAAGAACAGGGTAATAGAGTATACAGAGAAACAGATGGGCTACAGTCTGTACCTGCAGAACTACACGGTGCTACTATAAGTGAATATAGTAGAGATGTAACAGATTATAACTGGAATTATATTCTGTTTTTTATTTTAGGTTCTTTGTCCGACCATAATGTGTATCAGGGCATGGGTTGCTGCTCCCTGTATCCCAATGGGACGTACCAATCACTGTTAACCCACACATTCAACGGAAAGGACTTCCTAAGTCTTGATATCGACAGTAACACATTTGTAGCTGCTGTTCCTCAGGCGGTTGTTTACAAGCAAGCAAGAGATGCTGATACTGTCACTCGACATTCTTTAGCATACTACTACAGGATACGCTGTCGGGAGCGACTGGAGATCATGAAGGATGCTCCTGCTGTCCGCATCAGAAAAGGTCAGAGGAATGTGCTCAAAGATACATATCAGAATCATTAGCACTGGATTAGCAGCACATGGGGAAAGGCTTTAGGTCTATGAAGGTTAATAGCTTCTTGTCTTCCAGTTCCAGAAGTGCGGATCTTTGAGAAACGGAATGCCGGCTCCGTTACAGTCACGTGTCATGTGACAGGGTTTTACCCCCGGCCGGTTCAGGTGGACTGGCTCGGTTCAGATCATCGGCCTGTGGATGAAGGGGTCACTGATGTGCTGCCCAACGAGGACGGCACGTACCAGACCAGAAAGAGAGTGATAGTTCCAGAGGAGGATGTAGGAAAGCACACCTACAGCTGTGTAGTGCTTCATAGCAGCGTACCACACAACATCACCAGAGGCTGGGGTAAGATGACCTCTGCAGATTATTTAATCTGGGATTTAATCAGTAGTAGGCATCACCCCTGTATTATAACACAGAGTCAAGTTTGAACCATAATCTTTATGATCAGTTTTGAATAATAATATAAATGCTCACCTACTTCCGGCGCCGCCGCGAGTGGCTGCCTGTTCCAGTAGCTCCGTCTTTGCACTGTCTGTATGGCTGACATCAGTCATCTTCTTAATTTGCACAGCACATGGAAAACCACTACCTCCATTACACAGACACTAAGGACTTTACACAGACACTAAGGACTGTACACAGACACTAAAGGACTTTACACAGACATTAAAGGACTTTACATAGACACTAAAGGACTTTACATAGACACTAAAGGACTTTACACAGACACTAAGGGACTTTACACAGACACTAAGGGACTTTACACAGACACTAAGGGACTTTACACAGACATTAAAGATTTTACACAGACACTAAAGACTTTACTTTACACAGACACTAAGGACTTTACACAGACACTAAGGGACTTTACACAGACACTAAGGACTCTATTTTTATACTTTCAAACTTTGTATTGTATCTTTGTCTTATCTTTGTATCTGTATCACTCTTGTGCTTCTCGTGTTGCTTCTGTGTACTTTGTATATCTATCTATCTATCGATCTATCTATCTCTGGTTTGTGTAGTTGTGGAGAAACGCAGCAGGTTTGCTGTTTGGACATCTCTTGGCTGCTTTTGCTTGCTGGTCATCGGATTTGGTTTCTGGAGTTGCAGTAGGTCTAACGGTAAGCAGAATATCCTGGGTTTGTGTTCAGTGAGGATCAAAGTGTACTCTGGGAAATGAATACTTCAGAGAAACAGTTAATAAGAGCAAACCTTCAAAGTGCCAGTTTGTATTTATCTAGCACCTTGTCTATTCTACACACCCTACAGCAGTGCCACAGTCTTCAGTCCAGAGTGAGGTTCTCAAGCTAAAACCTGGGGACACCCCTAACTGATGACACCTTGGAGGTCGGAGGGACCGTGGATGTTTTCCCTGTTCCCAGTTTCACTATATGGTCATAAGCATGAGGACGTCCCACCATCACACCATTTCATTCTAAAACCATGGGCCATGTTATGGAGATATTTGAATTGTGTTACACTTATCTCATGCTTTTATTCTCCGTCTGTAGCAGTGTGTGGTGTTTACAGTACAGCCCTGTCAGTACTCAGCTCCCTCCGCTCCGGTCCTACACTGTGCTTGTTGTTATTTGTGTGTCATGGGAGAGCAAGTTTAGTGACTTGTGTGTTCTTAAACTCCACCAGTGCACTTTGTGCAGCCACCTACCGAGGCATTAAAGTTGGAAACTGGGAGTGTGTTAGACCATTAGTAGAAACTATTACAGATGAGATGTATCTACCTGCGTTCGCGACTGATCATTTTCTCTGTGGGAGGAGTGAAAAAGCCCCGGCTTGAAGAAACGGCAGTGAAGTGTTACTGAGGGAAGCGTAACTCAAACACACACTAATCCTGATCAGCTGGACGGTGGGCTTCTCAGTGAGATGAATACGTGTGGCCTACGACATACAAGCACTGTGGAAACTGTGTAGATGAGGTTTCGCTCATTTTTCATTGTTACGATTGTATTTCAACCAGTAAACTCCGTTTACAGTACTGCCCAGTGCAGTGTGGCTGTTTGTCACGTTGCCTTGGTTACATTTTAATATGAGTTGTGTTCAGTTCTGACTTGAATTCAGCATTTCATATTTTATAATCCAAATTCTGAAGGAATGTAGAAACAGTTCACTGAAGGGTTTGTTTTTAATGTGTTTGTCATTAAGGAATGTATTCCGTGTGGCACTGTGGAAATTGACTTTGATAATCCTTTATTGGAGAAATTTGCAGTGTTACAGCAGCACAGAGGAACGAAGAGAAGTGTCAGGAAATATATAAATAATAAATAAGATCTATATACAAATAATACAGAAAAATATTAATTAAATGCCAAAAATCCAGATCCAGGATCCAGAGGACAGGATTCCGTTGTGCAGTTTTATTGCACATAGTAGAAATAGAAATATAATATAATATAATAGAGATATTCCATACCGGACCCTTCATATCATGGGTTTGTAAAATTATTTTTTTTTAACTTTTTTGTAAATTTTGTATCTGAATTTATCTGAGGATTAAATGTTTTTTATAGCTTGTGTTTATATATTTTATGTTATTTCAGTTTTTTATTGTCACACCTGTTTTTATGTCTGCAGGCAGATTTTAAAATGACATCATGATTTAAGAAACTCACTCACTCACTCACTCACTCACTCACTCACTCACTCACTCCCTCCCTCCCTCCCTCACACCCTCACTCCCTCCCTCACAAAAGGCTCAAATTAAATTAAACGCGCGAATGTCCTGATGTTAGACAGGAAGCTTTGTTAACCTCATGGAAACAACATGAGTCTTTTAATTACTGTAATATTGGTTAATAAAGCTGAATCAGTGTCAGAGAATCAAGTAGGCTAGCATAGCTTTATGTATATATTATTTAGTATGTATGTAATAGAATTAAATGAGCATGATGTGTAAACAGTACCTCACATAAGAACATCATTCTAGTGTAAATGACACATGCTGCTGCTTCTCCACCCAAATATTCTTGACTTGTGCTGTCGAGTTGACTATGCCTTAATCTCTCTTTCACTGGTCGTTCTAATATTGAACCGAACACTAATTTAAATCTTTAAAGACCTTACACGGACTTCAGTGCTGAAAATGCCTTCATTTGAATCTTGTCCATTGTGTTCTTCTGCTTGCTGGACTGCTTACTACAGCAGCCATGAAACTCCACTCTGTATTATTTCTTCTCTTTCATCGTCAGCACGTCTGGACTGCTGAGTAGGTGAGTAAATCAACATCTAGGCCTGCATTTTGTGGGACAGTTTGAGATCTTATGCCCAAGATTGTTTTACTTAGGAGATAGTGGAACCCTGTTCCATGTAATGAAAGCACCCCCAGAACATCACAGAGGAGAATCATTATACATGGACAGCTTATCAGAGTTATTTTAGAGGCTATAGCATCCATCAGAGTGGTCCAGTGAGAAATGAATCTAGACTGACCTGGTAGCTCTAGTGCAGTAATAAAGATGCACATGTCAGACACCAAGCCAAACGTGTTCAGACAGACAGACTAAAGTGAGTTTATCAGTTTTCCTCAGCATGTAGAACCGGTTTGGGGGTGACGTCGCCACAGTGAATTCCAGTGCAAAGAGCAGATTGCACCGGCTAGCCATGATTTTATTTAAATGGATTATTCTACACTGTCTCTAATAATCCAGTTAATGAACGACAGAGCCGTAAGATGTGCAGCCCATTTTAAACCAAGGCCGTGATGATCCAGCCTCAGTCCGAACTGTGGACCAATGCTAAATAGAAAACAGTCCATCTCTTTAGCAGAAGGGACGTCCCAGATAATATCCCTTTCAGTTTCATTCTCCTCAAAGCCGCGGTGCTGCTATCCTGGGCTCTAGTAGCCATGAAGAACTCATACCGCTGCGTCTTATTCCTCCTTGTACGTCTTCAGCAAGTGTGGACTGGTCAGCAGGCTCCATGTACAGGTCAGAATTGAACGTCTTTTCTTGATGTCCCTGATTTCACTTAGGAAAGAGATATTAGAGGTGATGGACATGAGCTTACTTGAACCTGCACTGAAGACATATACATTACATTTGCCAGCCAAGGTCATATCACAGTTTATGGGAATATGGGAACTAATAAGGATGGTGGTTTGTGATGTTGGTGTAGCTCAGCGGATAACCACTACCCTCCAGGGAACCACCACAACCACATGTGGGAGACTGGGGTTCGATTCCCGGTCTGGGTGACTATGCTGTGCTACACCAATAAGAGTCCTTGGGCAAGACTCCTAACACTACATTGGCCTCCCTGTAATATGATTAACCTTGTAAGTCGCTCTGGATGAGAGCGTCAGCTAAATGCCATAAATGTAAATGATGGCCCCTGACCTGGGCTGCTTCTCTTTACTCACGCTGCCAAAGCCTCAGTCCGGCATTTGATGTCATAGGTCATAATATTTAATATGCAGTCACTTTGTTTTGACCGACAGGGATCAGCAAACTAAATAAGAATGACAAAGCTTCTGTGCTCCAGCTGTCAAAATGGTCTGCCCCTTGTGGTCCTTGACTCCTCATCAACACTGATGCCTAGATCTGGTGCTCCTAACCCTACACACGTAGGAGGCTTTAAAAGTGGTCCCTGGTTTCTTTCACAGGTTCATTCATCTGCATCAAAAGTCGCTTTCATTTCTTTTCATTTTGTTAAATCCCTCTATCCCTCCTAAGCCTTACACTTAGGCAAATGTCAGAATACCTGTGAGATAATAATCTGAAAGGCAGTCAGAAATGCAGAGCTGGCACATTCTTAAAGATGGCATTCTTCTCCAGATAGAAAGAACTGTGTACAGTAGTGGTGATGGGAAGTAGACTTCTGAAGCAGCTAATGAAGCTAAATATCAGCTCACAGAATCTTATCACATGAGCGTTTACGGTAAACGAGACGCCAGAGGATTTTTACCGTCATTGGTGACACGACTTTGGCCTGTTTTATCATTAGCCACATGGTGAGCTCTGGTTCCCATCACCACAACTGTAAAGACATACACTGTAGTTCCTCTATAGTAAACCATTGCACACCAAACTACTCGGAAAACTTGCATCTCAATAACTGAATTATGGAGAAACTTTTGACAACTGGAGGAATTCTATTTTAATTAGAAAACACCTGACATTGTCAGTATAATACCTGTCTGTATGTGAAGCCTCCTGCCCTTGGTCTGTTGGACTGGTTCTAACCATTAGCTTAGCATTGAGTTTAGCTATAGCCTGCTTTACCATGTACAGGTAGGGTTGCCACCCGTCCCGTAAAATACGGAATAGTCCTTTATGTGGCAACTAAATGTCGCGTCCCGTATTAAACCAATATGGGACGCGATTTGTTCCGTATTTCGGTAAATGTTCGGTACACACGTCTGTCAATCACACATGAAACCCCAACCCCCCTCCCTTTATTTTCATTTCTGAAAGGTGGCAACCCTATTCCCAGTCCAAATGTTTTTAAATTTTCCTGTATGAGCAAAAACCTGCAAGGTATAGAGATGCTAATGCTTTTCAAAGTTCTATAACAGAAAGACGGATGGATTTTGAACCTGGGTTTAAACTAAAATCACCAGTATTAAAATGGACTGCAGGTTTCAAGAGTTGTTTTCACTTTCAAAGTCACAGGGCCCACAGATTATTATAATACTTGCATGATAATAAACGTTAATATGAGTAATAATAAACATGAGTGTTATATTTAACCTATAGCAATACTTGAATGAAGAATATGAGATATAAAATGAGACAACATAAACATAAAGCTGCTGATCTGGTCTATTGGAGGACTGTGTGGACGTGGCTAAAGAGCAGCTCACGGTCCAACACTCCTAGCCTGCTCGGCCCCTCATACAGGACTAGCGTCATTATCCAGCTTTTATGTGACACTGTAAAAGTCAAGAACGAACGGATGGGCAGACGACAAAGCAATGTGTGAGTGAAGGAACAATGTGGGTATATGGATGAAGGAATGGATGGGTGACATGCAGCTACAGACAGGGGGTCTAGCATGCTAGTATGCTGATTAGCTTTAGCTGGCCTAGTTTCTCTGACTCTGAAACTGTTTTGGGCGGGGCCAGGGTGGGCAGCCTTGTGATTGGTCATGAAATGCTTAAAGAAGTATAACGAAAGATTAGGCCTGCCCAGTTTACTTTTCAAAGAGAGAAATATGGTGAAATATCTTGGTCATTTTTTTTGGTCATGCGAACGTTGTTCCAGGTATGTACGTAGTACGTGTTCCCTGTTCACCTCATTGGGGGCTTTAATGTGTTTTTAGTTTTCTCAGATTCCGAGTCTCTAAGCCTATGCAGCCATTTGATGAAATCCAGTGGTCTTAACCTCCCTGAGTATGCGCACTGGATCACTCTGAATGATGTGACCATCTTCTACTACGACAGTGATAAGAATTCTAAAATGCCCCATCCTGACTGGCTCAACACTACCACCGGACAGCAATTCTGGAAGCTTAGGGAACTCCGGGAAGAACGCAAAATAAAATTAATTACCGCCGGCTTTGAATCAGCCGTTAGCCACTTTAACATGACAGGTACTGTGCTTTTTTACCCATATGCTTTTTGAACAAAATAGTCTATAGTATATACTTTCTGTCTGTAGCACTCAGTCAGACCTCCTGTGTCTTTAGGAATCTCTTTATTTCCCCAAACATGGGGACTCTTGGTGAGTGCACACATGCATGAGATGTTATATAATGAATAGACCAGACAAGTACACATATTGTTGGCAGTATATAACTAACCGAAAAGTTCAATAAAAATATAATAAAGAGAATAAAGAAGAAGAAGAAAGAATATCTGTACATGTGGGCTTATAATCTCATAGTTAGTAATTAACACTGTCATGACATTATGACTACCTATTAGCAGCCTAGCAAAATTCCATTGAGTTCCATGCAGAACGGATGACTTATTTTAGGAGGTTGTGACAACGTATTGACAATGTTGCCACTTTGCTGTCTGAGGAATTACAATGCAACTCTGTTACAACACTGTAGGCAATAAAACAATAACTATGTCACAACTATGCTTGCTGGGCAGGACAAGAAAAACACAAAACTCTGCCCCCACCTTACCCCTTCAACCCCACACCACCCACCCTAGTTTCCACAACTATCACAACCACCCCAACTAGGCCTAACCGAGCCTACTGAAATCTCACTGTGATGAATATTAGCCTTGGAGTCGGTCAGTGTATTAAGTCAGTTGGTCAGTATATTAAGTCAGTTGGTCAGTATATCAAGTCAGTTGGTCACTGTATTAAGTCAGTTGGTCAGTGTATTAAGTCAGTTGGTCAGTATATCAAGTCAATCGGTCAGTATATTAAGTCAGTTGGTCAGTGTATTAAGTCAGTTGATCAGTATATCAAGTCAATCGGTCAGTATATTAAGTCAGTTGGTCAGTGTATTAAGTCAGTTGGTCAGTGTATTAAGTCAGTTGGTCAGTGTATTAAGTCAGTTGGTTCAGTGTATTAAGTCAGTTGGTCAGTGTATTAAGTCAGTTCGTCAGTATATCAAGTCAGTTGGTCACTGTATTAAGTCAGTTGGTCACTGTATTAAGTCAGTCGGTCACTGTATTAAGTCAGTTGGTCAGTGTATTAAGTCAGTTGGTCAGTGTATTAAGTCAGTTCGTCAGTATATCAAGTCAGTTGGTCACTGTATTAAGTCAGTTGGTCACTGTATTAAGTCAGTTGGTCACTGTATTAAGTCAGTTGGTCAGCGTATTAAGTCAGTTGGTCAGTGTATTAAGTCAGTTGGTCAGTATATTAAGTCAGTTGGTCAGTATATCAAGTCAATCGGTCAGTATATTAAGTCAGTTGGTCAGTGTATTAAGTCAGTTGGTCAGTGTATTAAGTCAGTTGGTTCAGTGTATTAAGTCAGTTGGTCAGTGTATTAAGTCAGTTGGTCAGTATATCAAGTTAGTTGGTCACTGTATTAAGTCAGTTGGTCACTGTATTAAGTCAGTCGGTCACTGTATTAAGTCAGTTGGTCAGTGTATTAAGTCAGTTGGTCAGTATATCAAGTCAATCGGTCAGTACATTAAGTCAGTTGGTCACTGTATTAAGTCAGTTGGTCAGTGTATTAAGTCAGTTGGTCAGTATATTAAGTCAGTTGGTCAGTATATCAAGTCAATCAGTCAGTATATTAAGTCAGTTGGTCAGTGTATTAAGTCAGTTGGTCAGTGTATTAAGTCAGTTGGTCAGTATATTAAGTCAGTTGGTCAGTATATCAAGTCAATCGGTCAGTATATTAAGTCACTTGGTCAGTGTATTAAGTCACTTGGTCAGTGTAATAAGTCAGTTGGTCAGTATATCAAGTCAATCGGTCAGTATATTAAGTCAGTTGGTCAGTGTATTAAGTCACTTGGTCGGTATATTAAGACAGTTGGTCAGTATATCAAGTCAATCGGTCAGTATATTAAGTCAGTTGGTCAGTGTATTAAGTCAGTTGGTCAGTGTATCAAGGCTAAATCACCTCCTGCTAATTAAAGGGTTATCAAGTTCAACACCGTCCTCGTTTAACCTCTGTGTTTCACAGTGTCTGCTAATGTCAGATTTGCACTCATTTGTCCAAATTAGGTTTCTTCTCTGACCGTAATATATACCAAGGGACAGGTTGCTGTTTCCTGTATCCAAACGGGACTTACAAGGTGTTGCTGACCCATGCATTCAACGGCAAGGACTTCATTACGTTTGACGTCGACAGGAAGACGGCTGTAGCTGTTGTTCCTCAGGCTGTGTGGTATAAGAACCACAGGGAGAGCGACCCCGGTGATATAGAGGAGCTAGTAACCCTGTACAAAACGCACTGTCTGGAACAACTGAGCACATTTAAGCACGTCCCAGGAGTGCACATGCGGAAAGGTTAGACGTGCACTTCACTTCCTCCTCTCTTGCTTCATATCTTAAAAGCTGGATCACCTTTCTTCTAGCTGTAATCAGAGCTTTATCAAGCCAAACATCTGTAGGCCCAGTCAAGCTTTCATTGTGAGCCTATCATTTCTGTATGTTTGAACTGTAACACTAGTGAAATATTTACATTGTGCCCTATACATTCTACTTTTTAGCCACTTTAGTACCATTTGGTCATCACCATCAGCTTCAGTATCTGACAAGACATGTCTATACAACAGAACTCTGATATTGCCATTAAAACACGGAACCAGTAAGGCCAGTGTAGTGTTCTTATTTAGACGTCTGAATATCCTCTTGTTCCCATCCAGTTCCAGAAGTCCGGATCTTTGAGAAACGGAAGGCCGGCTCCATTATAGTCACGTGTCAAGTGACAGGGTTTTACCCCCGGCCAGTTCAAGTGGACTGGCTCGGTTCAGATTATCAGCCTGTGGATGAAGGGGTCAGCGAGGTCCTGCCCAACGAGGACGGCACGTACCAGACCAGAAAGAGCTTGATAGTTCCAGAGGAGGATGTAGGAAAGCACACCTACAGCTGTGTAGTGCTTCACAGCAGCGTACCACACAACATCACCAGAGTCTGGGGTAAGATGGCATTAAGGATTTACGCCTACATTGCAATTTTAAAACTAAATTGTAATTAAAATATAAGTATTTTTAAAATTTGATGGTATAGTAACCCTATCATATGAGCTGATTCCCATTCTGGCAGTGGAATGGCCACCAGGAGTCTTAGAAAATGTGGGCATGCTTGTACCCATCCAGTATTTAAGTAGTGGCCACCTTGTGGGCACTAACTGTATCACAGATCACAGGTTTGAATGCTAATCTAAATGTGTGTTGTGTAGTTGTGGAGAAACGAAGCAGGAATGCTGTATGGACGTCTCTGGTCTTCATTTGCTTGTTGGTCATTGGATTTGGAGTCTGGATTTGGAGAAGATCTAAAAGTAAGTAAACAAATAACCGGACTTTACAATCAGTGAATGGTAACCCTTTACTTGAACCAAGCTACGTAACCATGGCATACTGGTTATACATTATTCTGTCAGTCATGATGATCTAACTTCATAAAGAAGTCATGACGTCATACATCATGACAGTTACCAGTAATGGTAACAAGACACTGTAATATTACCAGGACATGGTATGACATCTGCTATGGCATGTTTATTTACATTTACAGCATTTAGCTGACGCTCTCATCCAGAGCGACTTACAAGGTTAATCATATTACAGGTAGGCCAATGTAGTGTTAGGAGTCTTGCCCAAGGACTCTTATTGGTGTAGCACAGCATAGTCACCCAGACTGGTATTTGAACCTCAGTCTCCCACATGTGGTGATGGTTGCCTAGTGGGTAGTGGTGTTATCTGCTGAGCTACATTACAACATGTAGGAGGGTTCAAGTCGATTGTAACCTGGTGATCATTGTGCCAAACAGTACTTAGCTGGAGATGAGAACAGAATGTGTCTGAAATAGTCATCGGCCATCCTTTACATTTAGCTGATGCTGTTATCCAGAGCAACGCACA
>JAMWET010007138.1:47500-137500 GCA_024036415.1 Prochilodus magdalenae
ATACGATAATAATAATACGATGGTAATAATATGGTGGTAATAATACGATAATAATAATACGATGGTAATAATATGGTGGTAATAATACGATAATAATAATACGATGGTAATAATATGGTGGTAATAATACGATAATAATAATACGATGGTAATAATATGGTCAGCAAAATTAATCAGCACTGAGTAGCAGTAATGGTATTAAATTATTCATTACTCAGCAGTGGTAAAGCTTACCAATCAGCAGTTAGTAGCAGTAATGATAATGTACTTCTTTCCTAAACATGTTTTCTGTAGTAGAAATGTAAAGATACATATGTGTTTGAAATGCATTAAATACATTCTAATAATGAAAACCAGAATTAAAGGTTACAATATAAAGATGTGTAATTCCTCTTTAGCTGTTCTCTTCAAACATCTGAGGAGCCCATTAAGTAGTTCTAATTTTCTGAACAGTTATTTTGAGATCACAACTGAATTATCCTGTGATTTCAAGATAATAATGATTGTATGCAATATTCTAATATTCTAAGATGTGATCGAAAGGAAAACAAGTTTGTTATCTTGAGATCACAAGATACTTTAGATCTCAAGATAACAGTCCAGAAAATTAGAACTACATCATAGCCTTTCCAGGCTTCTGTGAATTCTACTAGCCAGGCCATCCTATTCTACCAGTCCGACTGCTAATCTCAGTAGCCATTTGTAGTCAGTCCCATTCTATTCTTGCTGGTCCAACAAGCAAATCCCAATAGCCATTTCTAGCCAGTCCCAGCCTATTTTCGCTGGCCCTACTAGCCAACCCCAGGAGGCATTTCTGTCCAGTCCCAGTCTGTTCTAACTAGTCCTACTGCTAATACCAGACGCCATTTTTAGCCAGTCCCAGACTATTCTCGCTGGTCTTACTAGCCAATCCCAGTAGCCATTTCTATCCAGTCCCAGTCTATTCTTGCTGGTCCTACTAGCCAACCCCAGGAGGCATTTCTGTCCAGTCCCAGTCTGTTCTAACTAGTCCTACTGCTAATACCAGACGCCATTTTTAGCCAATCCCAGACTATTCTCGCTGGTTCTACTAGCCAACCCCAGTAGCCATTTCTGTCCAGTCCCAGTTTATTTTAACCAGTCCTACTAGCCAACCCCAGAAGCCATTTCTGTCCAGTCCCAGTCTATTCTTGCTGGTCCTACTAGCCAACCCCAGGAGGCATTTCTGTCCAGTCCCAGTCTGTTCTAACTAGTCCTACTGCTAATACCAGACGCCATTTTTAGCCAGTCCCAGACTATTCTCGCAGGACCTACTAGCCAATCCCAGTAGCCATTTCTATCCAGTCCCAGTCTATTCTAACTAGTCCTACTGCTAATACCAGACGCCATTTTTAGCCAGTCCCAGACTATTCTCGCAGGACCTACTAGCCAATCCCAGTAGCCATTTCTATCCAGTCCCAGTCTATTCTAACTAGTCCTACTGCTAATACCAGACGCCATTTTTAGCCAGTTCCAGACTATTCTCGCTGGTCCTGCTAGCCAACCCCAGTAGCCTTTTCTGTCCAGTCCCAGTTTATTTTAACCAGTCCTACTGCTAATCCCAGAAACCATTTGTATCCAGTCCCAGTCTATTCTAACCAGTCCTACTGCTAATCCCAGAAGCCATTTGTATCCAGTCCCAGTCTATTCTCGCTGGTCCTTCTAGCCAATCCCAGTAGCCATTTACAGCCAATCCTAGTTAGCCCTTCTGGCTAATCCTAGGCATTTCCCAAATCTACTAGCCAATCGCAACCAACTGAAGCCTGTTCTAGCCAATCCCATTAGCCAATCCCAGAGGAGGCGGGCCTTGTCGGAATACGGGTGGGGAAAACAAATACAAATCCCCCCATCCTCCAGCGCCGCTTCCTGGGAGCCTCCACCATCCCTTTATTTCAGGAAACCCTCGACAGAAATATCTATTTCTCTTCGCTTCTCCATCCTGCGTCTAGTTCCCGCCATGGCCGACGTTCCGGCGTTAATCAACATCTCGGTGTCGTTAAAGATGGAACCGAACGACGGGCCCGTGTTCTTCAAAGCGGACGGGTCGCGATTCGGACAGACGAGGACCATCAAACTGCTGACAGGGTCCAAATACAAAATCGAGGTGGTGATGAAACCGGGCACGGCGGAGGCCACGTAAGGACCGAACCGCGCTCCCGCGTGAACTACCGGCTCGCGGTTAGACACGGTGTCCGCAGCGTAGCGCGCGGAATGAGTGGCCTGCAGGGCCTGTTCACCTCCATCCAGCACCGTGGATGAACAGAAGCAGGGAGTGGTGGTGTGCACCTGATGTGGGGACAGACTCGCGATAAGACGGGCTATCTTCTGGATCTGGTGGAGGAAATGGGTTGCGCGTGCCCAGTAGTCTATGTGCCCAGTATAACCGCAGATAGACGGATCTCTCAGCATGTATGGTGTAGTTGGGTGTAGTGGGTCATCAGCCAGGCCTAGTATAGGGGACTCCTGACGGACCTCCTTAAGGCTTAGGGCAGCTTTAGCTGAAGCACGCTGGTGGGTTCTGTCTAAAAGAGATAACAGAAGTGATGTACATGATCTGATGAGCCAGTTTACAGCATTAAATATTAATACATGGAGAAAAATATTAAATAAACAAACATTCAGAGTCAGAAACCTTGATATCTCAGCAGGACCAGAACACAGAGATGATGAAACGCATGCTACGTGAACTGGCCACCGACTGTCTTGTTCTGTTGGTCTTTACAGCACTATGGGAATCGGATCTAGCAGCTTTCCCTTGGAGCAGCAGTCCAAAGATGACGAATCCATCACATACCATGGGTTTTACGACACCGAGGGAGTGCCACACACCAAAAGCGGTGACAGGCAGCCTGTGCAGGTCTCCATACAGGTAAACCACCAAACCAGCCTTTACTATCTGTGATTTCAGCTCTGGAACTGAACCTGGTGCATTGGAGAGGGTATAACAGAGTGCAGGCCATGATCAGCCACTGCCAGCGACAACCAGCCAGTTAGCTGCTAGGCCATCTACCCCCGGTCATTAGCAGGTGTGAGTAGTGGCGTAACTATAGAAACATAAACTGACACTGCAAAATAGTGGAATAATGATGGGATGCATAAACGCATTGTAACAGGGAGACTGTAGTCGCAGTTTGTTAATTGTCTTATTTCTGTATTTGGAAAAAGTTCATTAAATTAATTGAATGGGAGGCTTACAGTTCAATGATGAACCCACATTAACATTCCTAGTGTTTATTTTATTCTCACAATGTTTATTTATAACCGTCATATATAATAACTGCATAAAACACGACCAGTGTTAATTAAAGAGACATTCCAGCCAAAACTAAGGTGAGTTGAGCTTCTGAAAAACTGTAAAATAAAAAAAAAATGTAAAAAATAAAAGTTATTTGAACTGGAAATATAAACATTCTGGACATGAAGAACAGAATCTTGTTTTGTTAACTAACTCTTTGAAATTCAAAGAACTGAAAATTTTAAGGCAGCCTGAACACTAGGTAAGTTTACCTGTATTTTATATAGAGTAAAGTTGCCATCGGAATTATATGTATGTGTATATGTGTATATATGTATATATATATATCGTCGCTGTCCCAATAAAAACAAGTATCTCCAAAATAGGAACTTTACAGCAGAGGCCAAAAATCTTTAAAAAGCTATTTTAATGTAAGTCAATAGAACCAGATGTCCTTCCAAACACTTTTGGGCCATTTCTGTTGATCCATTCTGCATGCAATTCTCACATAGTGTAAACAACAGCTGCTGTGTTTTAATGATGTCTGAAAGTCAAAATAGACAAAAATATACATAGAGATACATGTTTTTTATTGGACGGCGACGATATGTGTATATATAAACCAACTGATTTTCTTACAGTATATGTACAGGGGTTGGACAATGAAACTGAAACACCTGTCATTTTAGTGTGGGAGGTCTCATGGCTAAATTGGACCAGCCTGGTGGCCAATCTTCATTAATTGCACATTGCACCAGTAAGAGCAGAGTGTGAAGGTTCAGTTAGCAGGTAAGAGCACAGTTCTGCTCAAAATACTGCAATGCACACAACATTATGGGTGACATACCAGAGTTCAAAAGAGGACAGATTGTTGGTGCACGTCTTGCTGGCGCATCTGTGACCAAGACAGCAAGTCTTTGTGATGTATCAAGAGCCACGGTATCCAGGGTAATGTCAGCATACCACCAAGAAGGACCAACCTCCACCAGCATCACGTAGTGACCAGGCCACTATCCTGCAAGAAGAATGGCTTAAACTCCCTCTGACCACTGTGCAGGACGCAGTATATGTCATTCCCAAGACCAACTGACGCTGTATTGGCCACAAAAGGAGCCCTACACCATACTAATAAATGACTGTGGTCTAAAACCAGGTGTTTCAGTTTCACTGACCAACCCCTGTATGTTTATGTATAACTATATATATATATATATACATATATATATATATATATATATATATATATAGATAGATAGATAGATAGATCTCCAGTGTGTAAACACATACTTGTTGTCTTTTTGTCAGTTCAAGGACGCAGGAGTCTTTGAAACAGTCTGGCAGGTGAAGTACTACAACTACTACAAGCGTGAGCACTGTCAGTACGGCAACAAATTCACCTGCATCGAGTACGAGGTGAAGCCCAACGAGACGCGCAGCCTGATGTGGGTCAACAAGGAGGTCTTCCAGTAAGAGACAGCCATCGTAGCAATAACTGGCCGAAGCACAGCACAGCAGCACTACACCTGTGAGGACAGTAACCATCACTGGGCAGTTGATGTACTGGATGGAGGATTCAGTGTTTAAAGGAATACTGATACCAAAGATGCTAACACTGCTAGCAATGTGGCTAGTATGCTGCAGGGTTGTACAGTGCTAAATGAAGCATGCTAATTTCCATTGCTGTTAGCATGTTAGCATTTCTGAACGAGGTATTCCTTTCACAGAAAGAGACGAGGGCCTTCGGTTATTGGGATCAGCTCTGTATACCAATGTGTGGATGGTCAAATTGTGTTTTTGTTACTGATTGATTATGCATGATGATAGTTTGTACGCATTATTAGTCAATCAAGAATCGCCTTTTTAACCCCTTTAGCTCGAGGCTTATTATTCAGTTCAATGCAGTAATATTAATTAACTACCATGTAACTGATATGCTATATATCATCACTCAAGGAACACAAAGCTGTATCTCCATATTTGATATGTAGTGATGAATGGACCTATGGTCACATGTACTAACACATGGCTACATTCACGTAAAGCCATTCTAGAAATGAAGCGTAAGCCTACACAGGCTCTTAGGGGTTGAAGGCGTTCCCAGTATTAGAGTGTTCTAAGAGATGCTCACTCACCCTAATGATGTTCTGTTTGCACTGCAGCTCCTCTGGGCTCTAGGGTCCTTTCCTATTACCATACATCAGATCGGCAAAAGGCCATTACCAGTAGGCTCTCGGCACCACGCCCCTGTTTCGGGAAAACAATGACGCGTCCTATATAGACGACACCAGCAAAACGGAGAAAGTTGAAACGAGTTTTTGCACTAACCGGTGTGAATTAATAACAGTATGCTGAATAGTTGTTGTGTGGTTGGTTGTAATAACCACGGATCACAGATGATTGGTTCTCCTTCCTTGTCCTGGTTGTGATTCAGGCTAGATAACTAGGCTTACTAGGTCAGTTGTTATTACGAAACACTTCAAGTAAAATATTTTTTTCAGTAGAATATTTAAATTTGCTGACCCGGAGAAGCAATAAAATAAAATTAGATCTCCGGGTAGAGACCTCTGACCAGTCAGTAGTGTAATTGATGGGTTATTGATTGGGCATATAGCTGTGGGGTTATTTATGGGGTTATTGAGCTTGATGCCGGGACACTGAAGGGACTCAAGATGGAGTCATTTGCACTCTGTGGCAGGCACACTGGAGATGTATTCAGCTGACAGTGCTTTTAAATGACCCATAGACTCAAAATGATCCAGTGCTGGTGGTTCTCTGTGGGTTTTGTGCTGTACTGCCATTTTATGTTCTACCGTCTATGAGAAGCGTCATTTGTTTTCCCCCCAAAAGGGCCAAAGTTCCCCGGATGTGCCGATCTGATGTGTTAACCTCAGGCGCATTTTCCCTCAACCTTACTCGGCACCTGAGTAGTGCACTCCTAAAACACCAGATGGTCCTTTAAGGGTTCTTTAGTACAGACAATGTTCCTGCATAGAACCATGAACACTCAAATAAACATTTGAACGCTTAAAGGGTTCTTTGCATGGTTCTTTGATGGAAAAGTGTCGTATGTGGTGCTATGTAGAACCTTTTTGGTACTTTAACACATCCTCGCTCAATTTAAAGAGCCATTCCACCATGCGAAGAACACTTGAAGCATCCAGGTGGTTCTTAAAGTGTTCACGGTTCTATATAGGACCAGTTTAATTACTGAAGAACATTTGAAGAACCATCTTCTTCTCGTTTTAAAGAGTGTATGATATGTATGTGTATTACCGAGCTAGACGTTGTAACTAGGATGTAAGATGTTACTAGCTAATCAAAACCGAGGAGGCATGAAACCACAGGCGGTATGCTAACGCTAGCTTTACTGACAGACCCTATATTAAAAAAGCCCTGAATTACTGGATTTTCTTGACAAAAAATAGGTGCTGCAAATTGTCATTGAATCATTTTTGTTGTAATCAAGCAACATGAGTTGTTGAAATCATGCTAATCGTGTTAGCATGATGGTACAGTCATTAGCATTGCTAATATGCCTGGTTTCAATTAGCTACAACAACATAGCCCAGCTCGGTAGTGTAGCATTCAGACTAGTGACTAACTCGTTTGGTTAAACTGGATTTTTTCCAACATTCTGTGAAGCTAACCCAATCAACAACACTTCTTAAAACCAAATCCATTGGTGGGCAGAACCTAGATCGATCAGCTAGGCCTATTAGCAAAAGGCAGTGGTATAACTATAACCCATAAAGAGGCAATATCCTTTTCTTCTGACCAACAATCACAAAAAAATCTACATTTTTGAGCATTTTCTGCCCCGTCATGGTTACCAAGACTAAGAGACTTCCTTTCCACATCCCTGTACTGATGAAGCCTTCCTGTAGGCATGCACTGACTCCAGTATTTTAGCTGTACTACGGAAAAGGGCAGTGCTCAATAACGCTTGCTCAACAAGGGTGCTGTCTGCATATATCTATATATTTAAAACAGTTTATCGACATGAAGAACCGCGATCAAGAAAAGACCCATCAGTGGACACTGTAATCTTCTGGGACTGGCGCTGGTCATGATTTATTAGTGAATGGTGGGTGTATTTATTGTGTGAACGAGTGTTTGACATGTTTCCTGGTTATATTTGTTTTTGTAGGTGGTAATCGCTTCCTCAGTGCTTTTTTAAGTTGCCTACCTCTTCATGCCATGAACAGTGCTGAATGATTGAAGGCCCACTGCACTCAGTATAAGTGATTATAAAGTTCGGGTTATCTGTAATGACCTTGATGTGACCTTGTTGTAGTTGAATATCTATCTATCTATCTATCTATCTATCTATCTATCTATCTATCTATCTATCTATCTATCTATCTATCTATCTATCCATCCATCCATCAATCAATCAATCAATCAATCCATCAATCCATCCATCCTTCCTTCCTTCCATCCATCCATCCACCCATGCCTTTATATATATATATATATATATATATATATATATATATATATATATATATATATATAGAGAGAGAGAGAGAGAGAGAGAGAGAGAGAGAGAGAGAGAGAGAGAGAGAGAGGGAGAGAGAGAGAGAGAGAGAGACTCTGAATATTCTCAGCAGCAAAGCATCTATCCATCTATCCATCAATCCATCCTTCCATCCATCCATCCACCCATGCCTATATATATATATGCCTATCTCTCTCTCTCTCTCTTTCTCTCTCTCTCTCTATATATATATATATATATATATATATATATATATATATATATAAATCATGCTAATGGTGTTAGCATGATGGTACAGTCATTAGCATTGCTAATATGCCTAGTTTCAATTAGCTACAACAACATAGCCCAGCTCGGTAGTGTAGCATTCAGACTAGTGACTAACTCACTATATATATATATATATATATATATATATATATATATACATCCTTTTATATATATATATATAAATAGAAAAGAGAGAAAGAGAGACAGACTCTGAATATTCTCAGCAGCAAAGCAGTTGGAGTGGGCCTTTAATCCGTTTGAGTTACTCACTGAAGCTTCTCATGACTTGTTGCTTGACTTCATGCTTTAACTCTATTGGCTTGTGTGGTGCTTGTGTATGTTTCTCTGTGGATATGAGTTTTCTATTCTGTATGACTCTGAGCCAAACTGTTGAATCTTTTGTAAGATAAAAAGGCTGTAATGCTTTTAAAGCCTCTGATTTGTTTCAGCACACTGCATATCGTCTTTGTCGAAACAGAACCTTTAGCTTTACCAAACAGTGACCAAACAGGAGACGGTTAATGTATGTAATGCAGTCATTATTAATCATTCCGGGATCATTTCTATTAGTCCATTAGTCAAAAATTCTACAGACAATGCAAAAGGCCACTGGTATTATGAAGTTATATAGGAGATCAGTGGAGTTCTGAGGTTTTGATATGACTGTGATGATACATTGCTTGCAACACAATGCCATGCAAAGGCAGCAAAACCAGCAGGGGAGAAATCCATGTGACGCTAGGTCTAGAAACATCTACATGCTACTGCAGTTTGGATCCAAATCTAAAATTAAAAGTGGATCATGAGAAATAGAGATAATCCAGACTGTTTTGGCTTTACATGTTCTACTTTAGAGGAACGTAGCATCAGAAATGTTCATCGTGGTAGTCATGGGAACCAGACGTCCAATTATCTGAAGTATTAAATATTATATGTATAAGTATTTAAGGCATTTGGAAGCTGAGTCATAGGGAACTACTACTGAAAGGGTTACTGCCTGATATACTACATTATGATAAAGCAATATGGTTCTAAAGCAACATGGTTCTAAGTGGAACCATAAACACTCTTTGTATCATTTACATAGTTCAGTGGTTCTTTGCATTTAAAGGGGTTTTCAGATCGGCGGCGAATGTGCTTTAAATGGTTCTATGTGGAACCTTTTTGAAAAGGGTCCAATACAGCACCAAAAATGGTTCTGCTTTTGTTACAATGTCAGCTCGTGATAACTGGTGGGTTGGTATAGTGTAATAGGACACACCCCTGTCCTCCATGCTGTACACTGTGGTTCAGTTTCCCACCTGGGCCACCACATTACACTATACCAGGCCTACCTGTGTGAATGGAACATAGTCAGTTGCCCCGGATACGAGTTTCTACCAAATGTCGTAAACCGAACAACACTTTTTGGTGCTACATAGAACCCTTTTCAAAAAGGTTCCACATAGAACCCTCAAAGAAAACCTCTAACCATACAAAGGGTCTCTGAGTGAATATATAGATATTGAGCTTGTTGGATTTACCTGGGAGTATAACGGGCTCAACCAACAGTAAGCACAATGCACCTATGCACAGTTCTGCCACAAGGAGACCACAGGGCTTCTTTAGTTTGAGCCCGCAAGCCAGGCGGTTCTATAAAGGTCAGTTTCTGCAAAATGACAAACGTAAAGGCCTTCCACATACAGTCCTCCCTTCTATGCCCATTTAAACCATAGATCCAACCCAAGAACCATTTAAGAGTGAGCGAATTCAGTGTATGTCACGTTTTTGACTTAGTACCTTCAAGTAAAAAAATTACTTTTTTTTTTCATAGATTCATGATTTTATAAGGCTAAGTCTAATTTTTAAGCAAGGTCACCTAAATGTAGCCTAACTCAGTATTTCAAAAGTGTCATTATTGCAGAATACGGGACAATTTGGGAGAAATGTCATTATTTCAACATAGTAGGTCTAAATCTCTTCAAAATCATTAAGAGATACGATGTCTTATTTAAGAATTAAGATAATGTGCCTTTATTTCTAGACAGAGTAACTCGACAGAGTGCGTCAATATTTTCAGATACTGACATTTACTTCTATGTCATGTAGACATAGTAATTATTTCTTCTAAATAATTCATTTTTACATTTGACATAAGTGTTTTAAACATGAAATGTTTGAAATAGTAAGTCAATATTTTGTAAAGATAGATGATTATATATGACAGTAGTTTTGGAAAATTCATTATTAATAGAAAATAGTCTGGCATTATTTATATGTGTACGTTTGTGTCAAAAGATGAAAATATGTCATTATTTTAACATAGTAAGTCAATATTTTGTGACATTGTCTCATTATTTAGACATAGTAATAATTACATTATGTTAATTATTTAGAGATGCTGTGTCAGAATAAGTAAATGTTGGAGAAAACCTGCCATTTATTTATACGTAAAGTCAAAATGTCTAGAAAATATATATTTATTTCAACATAGTAAGTCAATATTTTGGGAAGTATTAAGATTATTAAGTTAGAGATACTATTAATTATTTAGAAATGGTTTGTCAGAGTAAGTAAATGTCTGGGGGAAAAAAGCATAATTCTTCTAAAGGAGTCATTTTTAGAGATATTGTGTCATACATTTAACATCAGTGTTTTAAAATGGTCAATATTTGGTAAAAATAGATCCTTACAAATGCCAATATTTCCTGACAGTTCATTATTACTTAATATACTGTGTCCTGCCTTTATTTATCCTTAATGTCAGAATATGCGGCATTATTTAAACATAACCAAGTCAATATTTTGCAACTGTGGATCATTATTTAGACATAGTTAGCCTAAATTTCTTTTACATGATTATTTAGATTATTTATTATTTAGAGATATCATTAATTAATTCTTAAGCCAAATTCAAAATGCTTTAAAGTTTGAGAAAACCTGACATTTATTTAAAGACGATGTCAAAATATGAAGAAAATATGTCATTATTTCAACATAGTATGTCAATTTTTGGGCACATACGTCATCACAGTGTCTTCTAACAGTTCTTACTGTCTCACCCTTCAGTCATGTTGCTGCTAGATTCAAGAAAATGTCATTATTTCAACATTGTTAGTCTTTTTTTCCCTCTAAAACCAAAAAAATGGAGATACTACGTCAACTGGATTCATCTTCACTACACCAAAACTTCAGTTTCTGTTAAAACGAGCGGCTGAACTCCGGCGAACCGTCCAAACAAACATCCCCACATCACCAACAGCCCGACGGTGTGTGAAGCCACACGTAGGTACACTGCTGCGGTCGACTGTGGCGAGCACGCGCACACGCGCGCACACCCTCAGAACCAAGTCCCCGGATGTACTGTACTAACGCCCCTCCCCCTGCTCCTCTTTCCTCGCTCGCCCGCTCGCTCTCTCTCCTCGCTGCTCTGCCCACTCTGCCTGTTCCCCCCGTCGCTGCGGATCTCCCGAGCCTACCGCAGTGAATCCGTCGACTCAGATAGCGAAGTACCAGACGGCAGGTCCGGGAGACGGAACCAGAACCGGCGACTTTCCACCGGGGAAGAAAAAAAGCCTCTCTGCTCTTCATCGAGTGATATTTTGTCCGAGGAGCCGAAGACAACCCGACCGACAGAATGGTGAGTGTAGCGTTAGTTAGCATGTACCGTACAGTGCGGCTAACTGGGTTTCAACCCAAAACGTTAGTTAGCCTCCAGGCTACGTACTCGCCCGTAACCGCACCTGAAACACACCATGTGCTTTTAGCTTCGTCGGTTTTAATAAAAGCCGCCTTAAATGTCGAGCCAGGGAGGTGTTTACCGCCGTGTCGTGATCAGAGCTTATGTTGATGAAAACAGAGCCGTGGCCCTCGGTAATGTCGACTAGCCTGTGAGGGCTAGTAACGGGTAGTTTGACGTTTTGGACACCTCTGTAACGAGCCTCGTGACTCCGTGTGTTTTATTTTAACACTAGACTACTCAAAGTATACAGCGGGTGTCTAAAAACAAGGAAGAGGTGACGAGAAACGGTGCTCAGGTACAAGCTAGTATAGCTAGCTAAGTGGTTTGTGCTACACCACACTGGCTTGCTGTTGTGGCGAGGGGCTGTCAAGTTAGCAGAGACCGAGTTCAGAACCAGACCCAGAAATATGGACTTTCTGCAGAAATGTCAGCGCAGAGGAGCATTTAAACATGATCTGTCAGAGAATAGCCAGCATTTGTGACCCACGTTTCCATCTGCTGGGAGAATGTGGTGGGTCTGTTTGGTTTGGTAGGAAATGAATGCAGCTCCTCGTTGGGTCAGATTGTGTTGACATGTCATGCAGCTTGACAGCTGACACCGTGCACAAACGAGACCCTTCGGCTTGCTTTGTTGCTTATCAAGATGTGGGAATGTGTATCATGGTGTGCAATGCCTTAGTTCCCACTAGTTCTGACCAGTTTGGTTCAAAAGCAGGTCCAGTATTGAAAGTGGGAGCCCCGGGCTTGTTGACACTGGTTGGGTTTGGCTGATGGTGAGCTGTTGGTGCTTTGACGGGTTTAGTAAAGTACATGGTTTCCGAGAAAGCATATGAATGCTGAACCAAAGCTGGGTTTCATATCGTCACTGTATCTCCACTTTTGTCCATTTTTACTTTTGTGCATCATTTGAACACATCAGCTGCTGTTTACACTGAGGGAGAATCTCGTCATGAATGGACCAACAGCAATGGCCCAAAACGGCTTGGTAAGACGTCTGGTTCCATTGACTTACATTAAAGTTAAAGGAGGTTTTTGGCCTATCCTGTAAAGTTGCCATTTTGGAGATACTTGTTTTCCTTTGGGCAGCGACGGTATGCAGTAATGAAAATCACCCCCTGTCCCGGTGCATATAGAACCTGTTTGGACCTGGACTGTGGATGCTCAGTGGTGGGTTTGGCGATGCATTGGTTTAGCTGTGGTGCATCATTTTGGGGAATCGTAATCAAGTTTGGTTCAAAAGCAAGTGACATACTGAAAGTGGCATGCCTGTGCTTGTAAACATTGGTTGGGTTTGGACAGTAATGAGCAGTTGTAGCTTTATCGTCTCATTGATTCAGCTAAAGTACATGTTTTTGAGAAAATCATATAAGTTCTGACCAATGTTTGGTTTCATATGCAGTATTGAAAACCAAACCCTCCCCGATGCTTTTAGACCTGGGTGACTTGGAGTGAGGACGCCCAGTGCTAGCTTTAACAGCTTCTTGTTTTAGCTATAGTGGATAATTTTGGGAAAGTCATATTATATCCAACCAAAGATTGGTTTAAATGTAGATGGTATATTTAAAATCATACCCCTAAGCTTATAGACACTCTGGGTTTAGAAGACGATGCCCAGTGGTGCCTTTGACAACTCATTGATTTAGCTGAGGTCCATAATTTTGGGTATTGGTTCAAAAGCAAATGCAGTATTGAAAGTGGCATCCCTTAACTTGTAGACACTGGTTGGGTTCGGTTGAGTGCTTTGACATCTAATTAATTTAGCTAAAGTACATGGCTTTGGGGAAATCATGTGACCAAAGTTTGGTTGTAGATGCAGTATATAAAAGCGCCCCCCTCTCGATGTACTGTATATAGACTAAGTGCATGGATGCCCAGTGCTAGCTTTTCCACTGTCTTGTTTTAGCTATAGTGGATTATTTTGGGAAAGTCATACTATATCTAACCAAAGATTGGTATAAGTGTAGATGCAATGTTAAAAATCATACCCCTGAGCCTATAGACACTGTGTGGTTGTGGGAGACGATGCCTAGTGGTAGCTTTTACAGCTCATTGATTCAACCATAGTGCATAAATTTGAAAACCATAATAATTTGAACCAAAGTCGGGTTAAAATAAAGAAAATGCAGTGTAGAAAACGGCACCCCTGTGCTTGTAGATGCCGTTCGGACTTGGCTGAGGTGGAACAGTGGAATCTTTGGAATCTGTGGCATCTCATTGATTCAGATAGAGTGCACGGTTTTGAGGATCTCATTGATTCAGTTGCACCGGAAAAAACGTTTGGTTCAACAGCAAAGGCAATGTTGAAAATAGGACCCTGTGCCTGTAGACACTGTTTGGACTTAGGTATGGGTGAACAGCTTTGATTTGTGGCTTTGTAGTTTTGGTTATATTATATTATATTATATTATATTATATTATATTATATATATTGAAAATTGCAGCCCTGTGCCTGTTGGCCCTATTTAAAGGATAAACACGCCCTGATTTTAGCAAAATAAATGTTGTGGATGATGATTTAGCAACTAGCATAAGGAAGTAGCAACCCTGTCCTTCTGGAGAACATGTATAGGCCGTGGTAATCTGGACATGTCTGTAAATACTGGAGAAAAAATGATAATTGTTTAATTAATGAAGTGTTTTTAAGCTTGTTTTAAGATGTTCTTTTATAAAAGAAATGCCATATTAGAATAGCAGCGCTGTGCTTCTTTCACCTCTTTACAATTAGGCATGCACTTTTTATAAAAGGACCCAGAAGGAAGTGTGGGGTTGCAGTGCTACTGGAAGGGAAGATAAATGTTATCAGGAACCGGTTACCAGGTTTATTGAGCTACACATACAGAAGCACAGTCTCTCAGTATGGCGGTAGGGTGACCTTGTTTGCTTACGCAATATGACGGACGTGTCGGCATGAAGTTGTAGAGAATCCTAATGGTGTCCTGTGATAATCCATCCCATTCAGCTTGAATATCCTCACACAGTTCCTGCAGATGGTGCGGTAGGGGTGGAGGTGGAGTGACACCAGGTCTTCTGAACGCCTTTCTGAGTCCCGCTGACCCGCCGCCTTTCTGAGTCACTCCGTGACCGTCTGGCACGACAACCATCGCAGTCTCTGGTGACTTTGATGTGGTGTTAAGGGCAGTCGCCGTGACGGTCTGCATGACTGTAGTCCTGCGTCATGCAGCCGTCTGCCGATGATGCTGGCACTAACAGGATGACTCATGGAGGCATCATGCTGTATGTCTCGGTTGTTGGGACAGTCAGGTCCAGATGCACAGCCGAGCGTGAAACTTGCATCATTCACATGTCTTCCGATGTCAAACCAACCCACCAGCCATTCCTGTTTGTGATTCCTTCTGGGTGCAGCTGTTTGTGCAGCTGTTCTCTTGATGGTAAATATATGTGGGTGATTTTTCACCAAAGCTTTCAGAATCTAGTGATGTGTGTGTAATATGTGCAGCTAGAGCCAAGGTGAGACGAGCGGTGGTTATTTGGACCTATCTCAGGCTCAGTATGTAATATTGAGAACAAATTAGCATCAGAGTTTTTTAATTTTTAAGCAGATGTCATATTAATAGCACAGCTGTAGGTATGGGGAGTGGTAATATGGACCGCATCTTGATTCTGCAACACGGCCTAATGCTCTTCAGTGCATAAAATATTCACCAGAGTTTGAATATGAAGTTATCATGTTAATAGGAAGTAAATAAAATATGAATAAATATGAAATATGAATAAATCCATTCGGGTCCACATCAGACCTGTCCATGATGTTGCGTAATTTTGAGAGAATCAATCAAATCAAAGATCTTTTTTTTTTTAAAAGCAAACGGTGCATTAAAAATAGCAGCCCTTTCCTCGTAGGCACCGTTTGGAGCAGGTGGATGAAAGAGCAGCGCTGCTTTAATGTGCCATTTATCAGCAAGGACACTTCGTATGCTCTTCTCTGAAGTGAAGCTCTGTCTATTTATGGTGCGTTTCATTCTGGCGTTCCGGAGGCCTTGGAATCGCCGGATCTGATGGATGGAGCGACCTCTATTCGTGGCCCACTGACCGAAACTTTTTGGATCAGAACGTTCCGGAAAAGCCTCGTCCGTATCTGCCCATGTGTGGTAGGGCGTACTTGCCTGCACTGAAATAGGCCACGCAGGATTCTTCACAAACCCTCCGGCTTCGTAGCCCACTTAAAGAGCTGCTCACTTTTTCTCTGGGTCTAAGAATAGTCTCCATGGAGACCGCAGATCCAGGTTGATCTGCTCACCTCCCGGGATGGAGGCGGGGTGGGGGTCAGGCCTCGGAAATCTCTGTAGGCTTTCAAACTGATCAGGATTGATCTTCATCAGGGCGTAAATAGTCTGGGCTCTGTGGAGATGAGCTGATTTTAGTCGTATTCATTTTTCGTTCATCAGTGGTTTATTTATTTATCTGTCTGTGCATTCATACAAGCGATATGACCAGATCCCCCCCCACCCCTCAACACTGATCTGGTACTAGTACTGCTAGGGCGCCCCTGCTTACACAGACGAGTCACATTATTATGACCACCAGCTAATATCCAGACTATCCACCGTGTGCAGCACAGACAGGCTGAGAGTGACTCAGGAAGGTTCTGGTAGGTTGTCACGGGTATCTCCCACAGCTGCTGGAGGGTGTGGGGAAGGGGGAGGATCCATAGAGCGAACACGACGATCAAGGTGGCCCCACAGATGCTCTAGTTTAAGTCTGAAGCGTTTGTAGTTTGTAGGGGGCGGGGTAGTACTCGGAAGTCTTGGTCATGCCCTTCCAACCAGTGTTGGACTTTTCTAGCTGTGTGACACCTGGCATTGTCTCTCATGGAGATCCCATCCGCCCCAGGGAAGATGGGTACGGTGTATGGGATCTGCAAGGATGGACTCCCTCCCCAACCCAAATCAGTTAAGTGTGCCTTCCACGTGGATCAGTGGATCCAAAGACAGCCATGAAAACATGACTTCCTTCATGAGCTACGCGCTGCCGCTGGTTAAAGTGGTTGGTGTAGCTCAGCGGATAACACCACTACCCGCCAGGGAGCCACCATCACATGTGGGAGACTGGGGTTCGAATCCCGGTCTGGGTTCACCAATAAGAGTCCTTGGGCAAGACTCCTAACACTACACTGGCCTCCCTGTAATATGATTAACCTTGTAAGTCGCTCTGGATAAGAGCGTCAGCGAAATGCCGTAGATGTAAAGTGGTCATAATAATGTGACTCGACTGTGTAATAATGGGCACTACTATTTGTACAGTGAATACTTTATCTAAGAGGGGCTTTTGGGGGTCTGCCCTGTTGGTGGCTATGAAACAGTTTCTGATGTCCTGTATGTTCAGCAGTGTTAGTGCTGGAACCAATAACATCCAGCGCGTCGCATCAGTGATTCAGTACACCATGAGCATTTCTATATTCAGTGTGCAAGTGGCTTTGGAGGGAGGTGATTATGACCAAGTCCAGCAAATCATGAAGCGTCTTCTTTAGCTTCTGCGTCCAGCATGCAGTTTCATCACGTTCACTGGCGGAGATGCAGTGCCGTGAACCAGACCAGCCTTTTGCATGAAGTTGTATGTAGTTCTCAATGTTTTCAGCACACTGGCATTCAGAATTTTCAAAGACATGAGCAGGGAGGGTTTTCCATACCTGGTTAACAAAGTTTAGTCTTAGTCCTTCTTACAATCCAGATAATCCCGTTACTAATTTAGACTCGTGAGTCCACAAAATGGTACTCCATTCAGATATCCAGTTTCGGGTTTGGAGCAAACGTGTTGTTTCTCAGTGTCTGGTCTTTGGTAAATCTGTGGGTTTAGTTTCCCGGCTCTCAGAGATGAACGCCGAACATGCTGCTTCTGCAGGGAACCGGGTTGGTCTGCCAGGTCTTGCACAGCTGTCTCAGCTGTAACTGGTCGGTTGGATGATGGATGAGCTGAAGTGACCGTAGGTGCTTAAAAGTGAAGAGAGGACAACAGATTTGATCTACCTGGTGTAGGAAATTTAGTCTTCCACATTTAACCCATCTGTGAAGTGAAACACCCACAAACACACTCACTAGTGAACACACTCACCCGGAGCAGTGGGCAGCCCTCTTCCCGGCGCCCGGGTAGCAGTTGGGGGTAAGGTGCCTTGCTCAAGGGTTACTGTCAGTTCAGGGAATCGAACCGGCGACCCTCCGGTCACAAGGCTGGTTCCCTAACCTCCAGCCCACGACTGCCCATCTATTTACAGTAAGTACTGTTATTAATTATTAATAACAACTACATCTACAATAATAATAATAATAATAATAATAATAATTGTTGTTATTATTATTACTGTAAAGTACTGTTATTAATTATTAATAACAACAACCACATCTACAATTAGTATAATAATAATAATTATTATTATTGTTAGTATTATTATTGTTGTTGTTGTTGTTGTTGTTGTTATTGTTGTTATTATTATTATTATTATTATTATTATTATTATTATTATTACTAATATTGGTCTTTGTTATGTAATTACTAGCCCACTCTTCAGTATGTTAGCAGTTGTAGTGGTTCCCTGCTGCAGCCTCTCCTCGTGTTGGCCTTCACCTCTTCACTACTCCTCAGTTCCATCCAGTTCCAGCAGTGTGTAGCTGGAGTCTAAAATAATATTTAAACAGTCTCACTGTGTCAGGCTCGCTGAGTTTATTGCATACGGCCTTCTCCTCGTCCAGAGGATGAGCTCTTTAAAGGCTTAGAGTTTTACTGAGCAAAGTGACAGAATTCCCAGTCGCTCGCTCAGGGTTGGCATTTCTTTCCTGAGACGCACCAGGCTAGTTTGAAATCAGATACACTAGCCCGTACCTGCTTTCTTTGGACCGCCTTGTAATGACATATTTGAACTTATTTAAGGTTTTGTGTCAGTTTCAGATTAGAGACAACAATAAATGAACGAGGTTGGCACTGCTTGTAGCCGGTTATTTATGGTTGTGTTCATTTGCACAGGACACGGGTTGTTTCTGATTGGTCTAGCTCCTCTATTACTAGCTCCAGTTTTCCCACTTGAGATTTTTTTACAGCAGCATAGCTGATATTGCAGGCTGTTATAAAAACTTATCCCGTTTTCTTTTCTGTCTTTTCTTGATATTTGAGGAATCATTGGTCTCCCAAAGGAACGGCTTTGAGGATGAGTTATATCCGGCTGTTAGCCCTGCACCTGATTGTTAAACCTATTCTGGATGCTTCTTTATCGCCACCTCTACGTATGCATTTCCAGTGGTGTGGAGCTGTTAATCTCTAGCCCCTGCCCCATTTATACAGAAACCCGTTGTAGCATATATCAGCATGCAAATCCAGATATTACCCAGCCCCAGGTAATATAATGCCAGGTAAAGTGCTCATGCGCCTTACTGGTAATGAGAACCAGTTAGCATGACGTTTTCCATTTGCATAATGCTTACCCGTTCCTGCTAGCATTTATTAATCATTAGCATCATTTTGGGATGATGGTGCTTCTTTACAACAGGAGTACAGCTGCTTGCAGGTAATGAAATATTCATGGACATGAAACTTTACATTTCGGTTACCAAAGCTTATTTCCATATGCTGTACTGGCCTACTAAGCTACACGGCAGGTGTTTCTAATGAACTTACTTTGATGCTGTAAGAGCAGTCACTCAAAACGAAACCGTTTTCCTCTCTATTATTGCCGTATATAGCAAGATTAGTATCTGTCTGGGATTTTTGGTTGATCTGGAGCAAGAATGGGACAGTCATGGTTACAGTTAGCTTGGACATACGGCTACCGGTTATATTGGTAAACAAAAAAGTTTGCAGAAATTTAGTTTTTTCACCAAAAAATGGACAGAAGTGGACAAAATCAGTATATAGTCTCTCTCAGAGACTCCAAAATATTTAATTGGGACTACTACATGAATTCTAAGAACATAAATATTAAGATTAAAACTATACATGTATAGTTGTGTATATGTATGTGTATGTGTGTGTGTATTAAATATAAGTCTCTGAGTGAGACTATATATTGATTTTGTCCACTTATATGTGTTATATATAATGTGTGTATATATATATATATATATTGTGTGTATATGTATATATGTAGTATATGTATATATATATATATATATATATATATATATATGTGTGTGTATGTGTATAAGTGGACAAAATCAATATGTAGTCTATATGAGACTCCAAAATGTGTCTGTGGATATACATGAATATAAGAATATATATATTAATATAATACTAATATATATATATGTATATGTGTGTGTGTATGTGTGTGTGTGTATATATATATATATATATATATATATATATGAAAATATATTAATCTGTGTATGTATGTGATCAAATATATATAACAAATATACATATTGCAACAACGTTCAAATAATTAAGATGGTATTTATTGAGATGGTATTTATTTTTATATTTTATATTATATTTCATATTTACTCCAGTAATCTTGACAGCTGTCCACTCAGAGTTAGCCGACGTCTCCTTTGGGCTCCAGGACATTGTTTTCTTCCTGTAGAAAGTTAGGATGTCCCTTCCTTCTGTTGCCTGATCTTGGTCGCGTTCCTTCACTCCCGGTTGAGCTCTTATTCCCAGATGAGGTAATCCTAAACCCTCAATCCACTTTAACTTAATTTGCTGTCTGTGTAACCTTAAAGTTAAAATAGCACAGGGCACACGGGCTGTGCTAATGTTAGCATGGCTGTAGTATTTCCCTTCTCCGTAATACACATTTCACATGCTCGGATCTAATGAGAACCTCTGAGATCTGTTTGGCTCAAAGCCATTGTACAGTTCTCTACATACACATATTACAAATCAACTAAGTTATTAAAACCTGCCCAATGACTGCCGTGTTGCTTAATGGCCACAAACTACTGTCGTGTCTGCTTTGCTTGGCAGAAGAATTGTTTATCACAGTTACTATTAATTACTTCTATGAGTGGGTGGAAGACTGACCTCAAAAATAAATCTGTAGGCCACAAAAAATGCAGGCCGTGCAATAAACGAGCGCTGCAAACCATGCTAGCGTAATCCTGTTTAGCTGAATGGCTAAATCAAGTGAGTCTTTTAAACTACCTATTTACTGAACTCCGTCTTGGCTTGGATAGTAACTGCTGTCCAGTGCATGTGTCACGTAAACATGATGATAAAAATGTTGGTGTTCGAGCCCCTGCAGAATTTGGGTGGGGCTCATGGTGTCTACGCAGTGCGCTATGTGAACCACTGTACTGCGTGAATGAATGAATAAACTCGATGTGGATTAGTGCATCTTTAATTCTCGCCGTTTCCTCTTTTACATGATGACATCATCTCGTAACACAGTCCGTATTGCCCGCCTACTGACGGCCTCGGCATGCCTTCGCACACCCCACAGAGAGCTAACACAGTTAAAACTAACCGCTCTAAACATCCTGCTCCAGCCTAGCTTTCAAAGGCGGATCAATCAGCTTGTTGTACCGAAGTTACAGGAATCGGACAAAAACAGCAGAATTAGTGCCGTTGTAAGTGTAGCCACAGCAGTGTAGGGGCGGAAGACCCTGGAGCTCTAACAGAGGTTTTCAGGGCAAATATACATAAATGGATGAATAGATAGCTAGATGGATAGATAGCTGGATGGATGGATAGCTGAATGGGTGGGTGGGTGAATGGATGGATGGATGATGGATAGCTGAATGGGTGGGTGGACGGATGGATAGATAGATGGATGATAGCTAGATGCATGGTTGGATACATGGATGGATGGATAGCTGAATGGATAACTGAATGGATAGCTGGATGGATGGATGGATGGATGGATGGATAGATAGATGGATGATAGCTAGATGCATGGATGGATACTTGGATGGATAGATAGTTGGATGGATAACTGAATGGATAGCTGGATGGATGGATAGCTGAATGTGTGGGTGGATGGATGGATGATAGATAGCTGAATGGGTGGATGAACGGATGGATAGATAGATAGATAGGATGATAGCTAGATGCATGGTTGGATGGATGGGTGGATGGATGGATAGCTGGATGGATAGATAGATGGATGGATGGATAGCTGGATGGATAGATAGATAGATGGATGGATGGATAGATAGATGGATGATAGCTAGATGCATAGATGATGGATAGATGGATGATAGCTAGATGCATGGATGGATGGATGATAGATGGATGATAGCTAGATGCATGGATGGATGCATGGTTGGATGGATGGATGGATAGCTGGATGGATAGATAGATGGATGGATAGCTGAATGGGTGGATGGATGGGTGGGTGGATAGATGGATGGTAGCTAGATGCATGGATGGATAGATGGATGTATAGCTGAATGGGTGGATGGATGGATAGATGGAAGAAAAGCTGAATGGGTGGATGAAGGGATAGATAGATAGATAGATAGATAGATAGATAGATAGATAGATAGATAGATAGATAGATAGATAGATAGATAGATAGATAGATAGATAGATAGAGTCAGTGAGTGATTAAGGAAATGTGGCAACCAGTTACACAATACAGCACAGATGTACAGTATGAGGAAAGATATTGAGTTTTGGGAAGGTTCTGGGTGAATCGGTTCTAGGAGTCCCCAGCTATGAACTCATGACCTCTGAAAATGTGTCTGGTGTAATGTACTCATGTTGAGTTGTTAGCTGTTAAGTGAGTTCTGGTGTTTTTCCTTGGTGAAAGCGATAAGCCTCTTGAAGCTCAGCGCGAGTTAACGCCGCTAGCCTGTTTTACTCTGTGCTTAACTTCCCTTAACCGTGATAAAATCACTGTACCGCATGACCTTGTCTGGCTTGTTGCTTCACAGCTAGGTGCAGTGAACACAGGAGTGCACAGGAAACCCTGAGTACAGTTATAGCCATGATAATGTTTGTTGACAAAGTGGCACAAGTCACATGCCCTTCTCTCCGGCATAATCTCCACCTACGCCATACGTACACGCGCCCTAGGAGAACCCAAAATACACCCGTCGCTTTAGCTCTGCCTTTGCTGCACAGTCTGGCATGGTAGCTGGGACACCTGAACTCTCCGGCTTTCTTCTGCTTCAAAAGAGAAGCACGTCCCTACTTTCATATTTCCATTATCAAGTCTTTTCTTGAGAAATAGAGGTTATCGTTTCGTAAACGAACAGCTTGTTTGCGAGACTGGGCTAGTACTTGACCTTGTCACATTCGGTGTCGTAGGATAACGCTCGCTTTGTGTGACTGCGACGCGTTGGCACTTACGTTCCCTATTCACGGACTGGATTTAAACGAGCTTGTTCTTTTATAATTGTTATGGCTGATTCTGAACAGTAGGACGTGGGAATCGGAGGCCAGGGCAGATGTCAGAGACTCTTTATGAGCAGACCTGCCAGTGCCATAATGTGAAATTGTGATATGTTGAAAATGGAAATGTACTGTGTATACCTGGATTAGCATCGCGGAGGAATATACACAGTGGCCCACTACGTCTTCTAAACCAGAATACACTACACACATCATCAAAAATACAAAGAGTAATATTTTAATAATAAAGTAAAATAATCAATATCAGATAATATTTTGTTAAATTATATATAATTTAGTTAAAATAAACTAGTTATATAATGATAATAGATAGATAGATAGATAGATAGATAGATAGATAGATAGATGGTGAGCAAGTTTAAATGAAAGCCCCTGCTTGTTCTCGTGGTTCCCTTTTAGATATTATCTACTGAAACACCTGGTTTTAGACCACAGTCATTTATTAGTATGGTGTAGGGCCTCCTTTTGCGGCCAATACAGCGTCAGTTGGTCTTGGGAATGACATATACTGCGTCCTGCACAGTGGTCAGAGGGAGTTTAAGCCATTCTTCTTGCAGGATAGTGGCCAGGTCACTACGTGATGCTGGTGGAGGTTCGTCCTTCTTGGTGGTATGCTGACATTACCCTGGATACCGTGGCTCTTGATACATCACAAAGACTTGCTGTCTTGGTCACAGATGCGCCAGCAAGACGTGCACCAACAATCTGTCCTCTTTTGAACTCTGGTATGTCACCCATAATGTTGTGTGCATTGCAGTATTTTGAGCAGAACTGTGCTCTTACCTGCTAACTGAACCTTCACACTCTGCTCTTACTGGTGCAATGTGCAATTAATGAAGATTGGCCACCAGGCTGGTCCAATTTAGCCATGAGACCTCCCACACTAAAATGACACGTGTTTCAGTTTCATTGTCCAACCCCTGTATTTTCATATATATAAAAAATATTGAAAAATATGTTGTTATTTTTTCTAAATAATTACTAAATTCAGTAAATAAACGAATATAGGTTTTCATAGGCATGTGAAATGTAGAATCCAACGAGTAAATGTGATTCAGTCATGAGTGTGTTTTATGTGTGACACAGAATATACAGTAGATTTTACCAATATTTATGAAATATTCTCCAAAAAGTTATGGTATAATGAATATTAGGACTTGTGGGTTAGTGAGTTGGGGTCAGTGTTGTCTCCACACATGCGTTACATGTCCAGAAGGCCTGGTGCCACTCCACCTCCACCCCTACCACACAGTCTGCAGGAACAGTGTGGGAATATCCAAGCTGCAAGGGATGGATTATCACAGGACACCATTAGGAACCTCTACAGCTCCATCCTGAGACGACTGGCGTACTGTGTTAGCCTGACGCCATACTGAGACACAGACTTCTGTATGTGTAGCTCGATAAATATTCCCCATATCAGCCTTAATGTATCATCAGTTATTGTCAGTGCTATATTGACCTTTACAATGATGTCACAGTAGGTCACGATACGCACATAAGCTCTTAAAGAATTCAGTCGCAATATGTTTCTGTGTAATTGCAAAATATTTAATTTGCCTGTATCCTTCTGCTCATGTTTATTATTTTGGCATCATGCTTGACTATCAGACGTTTCTCTATAGTCTAATCCCAGTGACGTCATGTTCATAAAACCTTTATCATATCTGACTTGCTTTCTCCATACGAATCTCTGACACTTTGACCGTGTGTTTAGTCCAGAGCTGTACTGATAAGGGATCAGTGTTTTTTGTATTGTCATGAGTAGCTACGTGGATACAGGGAAGCTGGCCCTGCATCTGCACACTGGCTGCATTGCTCTCCGAGTGGGAACATACCCTCAGGGTGTGATGAGCATCTAGGTGTACAGGCAGAGAAGATAAGACTCCTTTTCAATGTTTGGAGACATTTGTCTGTCTACAGCAAGCGCTGGGACTGATTTACAGCCTAAGGCCGGTGGATGTCAGGTGGATTTGAATAAAAGTGCCGGTGTTGGAACAGTCGGTATCCGGTTCTGTACCGTTGAGATCTGCAGTATGCAAAAAGGCAATCAGCAACGCCTACAGCAACACTTGGGAGTCGTACTGGCACCGTTAAGTATGTTAACCAGTCATTTAGCCATTACCCCACCAAGAAAATGCTAACTAACGATGTACAGCCTTTCAAATATCCCAGAATGCTTTACGGGAATGGAAGTAGGGTAAAGGGAAGCTGTTAATAAGACAGGGCTGGATAAATAGATTCATCAGACTGTGGTTCCCAGCACACATACCAGCACCAGCGCAATGTGGCTTAAACCCATCCCAGCACACACACCAACACAGCGCAATGTGGCTCAAACCCATCCCAGCACACACACCAACACAGCGCAATGTGGCTTAAACCCATCCCAGCACACATACCAGCACCAGCGCAATGTGGCTTAAACCCATCCTAGCACACACACCAGCACAGCGCAATGTGGCTTAAACCCATCCCAGTACACACACCAGCACAGCGCAATGTGGCTTAAACCCATCCCAGTACACACACCATCACAGCGCAATGTGGCTTAAACCCATCCGGGCACACAAACCAGCACAGCGCAATGTGGCTTAAACCCATCCCAGCACACACACCAGCACAGTGCAATGTGGCTTAAACCCATCCCAGCACACATACCAGCACCAGCGCAATGTGGCTTAAACCCATCCCAGCACACACACCAGCACCAGCGCAATGTGGCTTAAACCCATCCCAGCACACACACCAGCACAGCGCAATGTGGCTTAAACCCATCCGGGCACACAAACCAGCACAGCGCAATGTGGCTTAAACCCATCCCAGCACACACACCAACACAGCACAATGTGGCTTAAACCCATCCCATCCCAGCACACACACCAGCACCAGCGCAATGTGGCTTAAACCCATCCTAGCACACACACCAGCACCAGCGCAATGTGGCTTAAACCCATCCTAGCACACACACCAGCACCAGCGCAATGTGGCTTAAACCCATCCTAGCACACACACCAGCACCAGCGCAATGTGGCTTAAACCCATCCCATCCCAGCACACACACCAGCACAGCGCAATGTGGCTTAAACCCATCCCAGCACACACACCAGCACAGCGCAATGTGGCTTAAACCCATCCCATCCCATCCCAGCACACACACCAGCACCAGCGCAATGTGGCTTAAACCCATCCCATCCTAGCACACACACCAGCACCAGCGCAATGTGGCTTAAACCCATCCTAGCACACACACCAGCACCAGCGCAATGTGGCTTAAACCCATCCCATCCCAGCACACACACCAGCACAGCGCAATGTGGCTTAAACCCATCCCAGCACACACACCAGCACAGCGCAATGTGGCTTAAACCCATCCCATCCCATCCCAGCACACACACCAGCACCAGCGCAATGTGACTTAAACCCATCCCAGCACACACACCAGCACAGCGCAATGTGGCTTAAACCCACCCCAGCACACACACCAGCACAGCGCAATGTGGCTTAAACCCATCCCAGCGCACACACCAACACCAGCGCAATGTGGCTTAAACCCGTCTCAGTGCACACACCAACACCAGCGCAATGTGGCTTAAACCCATCCCAGCACACACACCAACACCAGCGCAATGTGGCTTAAACCCACCCCAGCACACACACCAACACCAGCGCAATGTGGCTTAAACCCACCCCAGCACACACACCAACACCAGCGCAATGTGGCTTAAACCCTTCCCAGCACACACACCAGCACCAGCGCAATGTGGCTTAAACCCGTCCCAGCACACACACCAGCACCAGCGCAATGTGGCTTAAACCCGTCCCAGCACACACACCAGCACCAGCGCAATGTGGCTTAAACCCATCCAAGCGCACACACCAACACCAGCGCAATGTGGCTTAAACCCATCCCAGCACACATACCAGCACCAGCGCAATGTGGCTTAAACCCATCCCAGCACACACACCAACACCAGCGCAATGTGGCTTAAACCCACCCCAGCACACACACCAGCACAGCGCAATGTGGCTTAAACCCATCCCAGCACACACACCAACACCAGCGCAATGTGGCTTAAACCCGTCCCAGCACACACACCAACACCAGCGCAATGTGGCTTAAACCCGTCCCAGCACACACACCAGCGCAATGTGGCTTAAACCCGTCCCAGCACACACACCAGCACCAGCGCAATGTGGCTTAAACCCTTCCCAGCACACACACCAGCACCAGCGCAATGTGGCTTAAACCCATCCCAGCACACACACCAGCACAGCGCAATGTGGCTTAAACCCATCCCAGGACACACACCAGCACCAGCGCGATGTGGCTTAAACCCATCCCAGCACACACCAGCACAGAGCAATGTGGCTTAAACCCATCCCAGCACACACCAGCACAGTGCAATGTGGCTTAAACCCATCCCAGCTCACACACCAGCACAGCGCAATGTGGCTTAAACCCATCCCAGCACACACACCAGCACAGCGCAATGTGGTTTAAACCCTTCCCATCACACACACCAGCACCAGCGCAATGTGGCTTAAACCCTTCCCATCACACACACCAGCACCAGCGCAATGTGGCTTAAACCCATCCCAGCTCACACACCAGCACAGCACAATGTGGCTTAAACCCATCCCAGTACACACACCAGCACCAGCGCAATGTGGCTTAAACCCATCCCAGCACACACACCAGCACAGCGCAATGTGGCTTAAACCCATCCCAGCACAGCACACACACCAGCACAGCGCAATGTGGCTTAAACCCATCCCAGCACACACACCAGCACAGTGCAATGTGGCTTAAACCCATCCCAGCACACACACCAGCACAGTGCAATGTGGCTTAAACCCATCCCATCCCAGCACACCAGCACAGCGCAATGTGGCTTAAACCCATCCCAGCGCAATGTGGCTTAAACCCATCCCAGCACACACAGCGCAAGGCTTAAACCCATTCCATCACACACAGCGCACAGTGTGGCTTAAAAAACCCATCCCAGTAAACATCCCACACACCAGCACAGCGCAATGTGGCTTTAACACCCATCCCAGTACACACACACATGTGGCCACACCAGCACCAGCGCAATGTGGCTTAAACCCATCCCAGCACACACACCAGCACAGCGCAATGTGGCTTAAACCCATCCCATCCCAGCACACACACCAGCACAGCGCAATGTGGCTTAAACCCATCCCATCCCAGCACACACACCAGCACAGCGCAATGTGGCTTAAACCCATCCCAGCACACACACCAGCACCAGCGCAATGTGGCTTAAACCCATCCCAGCACACACACCAGCACCAGCGCAATGTGGCTTAAACCCATCCCATCCCAGCACACACACCAGCACAGCGCAATGTGGCTTAAACCCATCCCATCCCAGCACACACACCAGCACAGCGCAATGTGGCTTAAACCCATCCCATCCCAGCACACACACCAGCACAGCGCAATGTGGCTTAAACCCATCCCAGCATAATGTGGCTTAAACCCATCCCAGCACAATGTGGCTTAAACCCATCCCAGTACACACACCAGCACAGTGCAATGTGGCTTAAACCCATCCCAGCACACACACCAGCACAGTGCAATGTGGCTTAAACCCATCCCAGCACACACACCAGCACCAGCACAATGTGGCTTAAACCCATCCCAGTACACACACCAGCACAGTGCAATGTGGCTTAAACCCATCCCAGCACACACACCAGCACAGCAACCGTGTACCTTACTGTACAGCCGGCTGCCTCAGCACACTGTGCTCTCCAGTATGTAGGCTGTATGTAGTATTCTAACTGCTGTTTGCACCTCAGGAGCATTCTGATGCACAGTTACTCCTGTTGCACATCTGGCACATCTGGTTTACAGTCTTCGCACACATTGTTTTATGTCTCTGTCCTTTTGTCTTTGCACTATTACTGCTAATGGATCTCTTTAGTTTAATTACTGCACTGGAGCCGTGCCTGATAGTGCTTCATTGTCCTGCAGAGCCCTGCATTGCCATAATAACAATTTACGTTAACTGGAATGATCTGTTAACCATGGCTCCTTCTGAGATGCTCTTGCCTTCCGCTCCATAGACCCCTTTGTCATGTCCATGTTCCATTGACTGTTTTACATTCGCATCCGCACCCAGTCTGAAAGATCAATAGCAGAGTCAGTATAACCGCATATTCATTCTGCGCTGCTCGGACTACGTAGCAGCCGTTACTCAATATGCCCAATAGTAATAACTTGGATCAGCGTCTGGAACAAAACTGAAATGGGGACTGGGAGTGGTGCTATATCATCTGTCTCGTTCTCGTTCCCCTGTGAATGTAGAGAGAAGGACTAGAGGGGAATTTGTGTGCTGCTGCCCTTTGAAGAGAGCAGATTAGGATGCACAATGGAGCGGAGGGGCCGCAACAGAGACTGTCATGTTTTCATTGAAGGATTATTTAAATTGATCCGGGTTACCTGGAGTGCAGCGGAAAAGGTCACCAGCCGTTTAAATAAAACAAGGTATATTCCATCAGTGTACTTCTACTCATCTCTCTCATATGCTGCCTCAAAGACCCCGTTTACATCAGGTCACTTCATGCATCTTGAGTATCAGGATTATATCTGGATTAGGGAAGTGTAAACGCTTCCCAGACGCCTTTACACCGGATACAAATCGTCCCAGTCCAAAGCGAAAGCATCTATCTTCAATTTTTCTTCAATTTTGGCCAAGTTTTCTTTTATGCAGGATTTCAACACAGCGTCTGTGAAAATGTCATGAAGAATGGAGCAACAGAAAGACCCCAAGTGGCTTTGGAGGGTGTTGTAATGTTTGGTTCCATTGACCTGCATTGGAATTAAAAGTGGCGCCTGCCCTCCACTGTAAGGTTGGGATTTTGGATAGCGACAGAATGGCTAGTGGCAGTATGAGCAGACATCACTTCTCAATGGCTGGTTGGACCGACAGTTGGTAACGGGCTGCCACATGGGCAGATTTGCGTATTCTGTCCCACGCTGAATTCAGATTTCAGTTGGACTTACAGAATGCACATTTCTCTGGAGTGGTCACATAGGAACCCCCAGAGCGGCTAGAGGCACCTGAGCATCAGCTACACTGTGGGTTTCCTGCCCCACAACCTCTACAATGACCAGCGTCTGGCTCTGATCATGAACTCTATCTATGGGTCGGCCCCATCTTGCAGTTACTCCGTCCTGGACTAATCAGACTGGACCTAATCAGACTGGACCTAATCAGACTGGACCTAATCAGACTGGATCTAATCAGACTGGACCTAATCAGACTGGACCTAATCAGACTGGATCTAATCAGACTGGATCTAATCAGACTGGATCTAATCAGACTGGACCTAATCAGACTGGACCTAATCAGACTGGATCTAATCAGACTGGATCTAATCAGACTGGACCTAATCAGACTGGACCTAATCAGACTGGATCTAATCAGACTGGATCTAATGACTCGATGTTCTAAAGCTCCTCCTCCTGTTAGTTCTGTCTTTCCCTTCTCATCTCGGGTTCGACCTGAGGAGGTTGGGTTCCGCCCTTGAGCCTGGTTGGTTCCTCTCGAGGTTTCTTCCTGACTCAAGGGAGTTTCTCCTCGCCACTGTTGCCTCTGGCTTGCTCAAGGGGGCCTTGGACCCGGACCCCCACCCCCCTCTATGTCTGTACATTAACTCTGTGTTTTTCTTTTTATAACAAACTGATTTCCTGTGATTCCTCCGTTCTTTGAGACATCGTTGGTTGTAAGAAGCGCTATACAAATAAATATTGATGAATGGATTGATACACATGCTAAGTGTAAATGCATGAGGCTCAAATCTTATCAGGATGCAGTTCAGATACTGGTCACATGAAGTGCCAGGCTGTACACTGGGTCAAAGGGCTAGGCTATATATCATCAGTGCCAATAAACTGGTATTGGTATCAGTATAGCAGGCTGATCTTCGCTTTTGCCAGCTTTCATGCACAATCAGACCTTGCTTGACTGCACACGCTGCCTTTGCTGGGTGTTGGGAGATTTACTTTGGTGTCATTTAAAGAGAACTCTGAGCCAAACAGGCCAATCCAAAAAATCCGCTCTTGTATTGGGAATATCCAGGAAATATTATCACTGGTTAACATCCCTGCATCTCGTCCCTCGCGTGCTCGTCCTCTCTCATTCCCGCCCTGTGTTCTCTTTTCCTTCGCCTTCCTTGCTTTCTTTCTTACCTCGCTTTCCTGCATGGTCCCAGAGAGATGCAGTAAGGCGGTGGTGGGTTGCCCTAATTTCCTCTCTCTGGCGGAATGCAGAGCGTTGTGCTTTTCTCATGCATAATGAAATAAGCACGTCTGTGGACACGCGCTCGCCGAAGCCTCTTGGGATTTAGGGATATGATTACAATCCGGCAGCTCCTAGAAAACGAATGCTGGTTGAAATGTCAGGATGCTCTTTATTCGGTCGTAAAAACCGTGCTTTCCTATGTGTATGCAATCAAACCCAATCACAATTATTCAGTTTCTAAAATTCAGAAGATTGATAGCAGCTGTTTTTTATTTTTTGATGGATCGCTGTTGTTTAGTTGGGAGGTTGCATGATCCTCGTTCATACATTAAGAAACCTGCCTGTCAGACACTGTTCTATGCATATTTGCTGTTTGTGTTATATAGTAGTATGTTTAAATTGTATATACATTCATGCTCCCATATTTAAATGAAGTATTGGAAATTAAAAAGGCTCTGCATTAGTGTTGTTTACCCTTCCCCCCAAACGGTTGATAGATCACCAGTGTTGTAAGCTTGGCTTTAGTTCTATAGTTATATACATGTTATTATACATTGTTGTTGGTTATTACCATATTGATACCAAAAGCTTGGCTTCCTTTAACCAGAGTTGCTTTCCTGGAACAGAACTTGAGTTTTGTGACACTGAGGCTTTGTTTTACACGACAGCATCTGCATTTTAAAAGTGTTATCAGCAGTGCTATAAAGTTCCTTAGCCAGTTTGTATGTGTGGACTGCTTTGGACTGCACTCGGACTGCATTCGGGAGCTCAGTGAACTAAGAACATATCCAGAGTGGGCTCCTACCGTCAATTGACACGCAGAGAATAAATTACAATGCAGAGGAACTCATATAATCAACACTGGCATCTATGGCCACAACTAATGACTGTTTTGATAGTCAAATAATCTATAGATTATTGAAACAATTCATCGCCCGGTCTGATTATGAGTCGCACTGTTACTCACCGGACGTATTTGGCTGGCAAATGAGTAACATTAGTAGCATAGTATCTCCATTCCCGGATTGTTGTGGTGTTTTTTTTTGCAGGGGGTGGGGGGGCTGGGGCGGGTGAGGGGATTACTGCTATTCACTAATTCCTGTGCAGCCATCTTGCAGAGAATAAACTTCAAAATACAAATAATTACAGCTCATAATGTGAGGTAGCATGGCTAGTTTCTACGTTAGCATTACCCAGCTAACTCTATGACCTAGCCTGACTGATGTGCTCCCGTGCAAGGCATGGTCAGCTTTGCAAATGTTGCCGTACGTATGACCTGTGAGCTGTGAGGAAAGTCCTCACACACAGTTGCCATTGCGCTGGCATTGTTTACCTCTCTCCAGTAAGCAGTAGGGCCCTAGTGTTATTCCGAGTCATAGCGTCAGCGTTATACCTGGTGATTGATATTAGTTGACCATGTTGGTTATTCGTTCCACCCCTCCTGACCTCCTTAATAGGGCTGCACAGTATATCGTTCCAGCATAGTAATCACAATGTGTGCATGCGCAGTGCTTGCAGTGCAGGACGTGGAATGTTAAGTAGGGCAAATTAAATGAAACCTGTCAATGCTCCGGCTTTTTAGCTGCTCGATAGAAGCTTGCACTCCTCCTGGACTCTGATTTAGGGCTTCTGGGATGCACAGAGAAGAGCATTCACTTGCTATTGTGTCTGGTGCACTGAAACCGGTTATAGAGATATATAGATTAAACCCATCCAAATATAGATTATTACAGTTCCAGAAAATATGGTTCAAGTCATTCCCCAGCTTTTTATTATTATTATTTTCACCCCAGTCATTTTACTATGAATCATGTTTTTAAATAAAGCTGTTAAAGTCATTTGGTTAAAAAAATATATATCTCAATATATCAGTATATCATATCTCAATATATATATATATTGCAAAGAAAAACAAATTGCAATACTAGTTTAATCCAGATCTAATTTTTAAGTATCTGTATCTTATTTTTTTATGGAATCTGTGACCTTAAAATGATATTCGGATGATTAGGATGAGGCCTGTACGGATACTAGTATATTCTGGAAGTAGACGGTCATGATCAACCCACTCACACTCTGTAGACTCGTATCTGATTATCGATATCGGTATTTACAGTGATAAGAAATTTTCAATAACGGTGATATCACGTTTGCGGTATTTCGATATGTATTATTTACGGAGTCTGTCGTTGACAAGCATTACCGTTTACAGGGCGCCGTCAGGTCGCTGCATTCAAGCACAGTTGAACACAATCGGCCTCCCTAGCCGGGCTACGTCAGTGCGTGATGACGTAATCACAGGTGCTAGGCTAGGCTACGGTAGGCTAGGCTACGCTCCAGCGCGGGACATTTTAGATGCTAAATGAGCGCCCCTGACGGCAATACACAAGTGAGCGAACAAGCTTCACAAGCGAAAAGCCAGAAGACATAGTTGATAAGAGAGGGAGGAAGTGGTTCGGCTTTCGAAAGTCTGATAGACTTCAGGTTTCAGCTTGCTGCACATTGTGCCGGAGAGTGGTGCCGACTAGCTGCGGTAACACATCAGATCTGTTCCAGCACCTCAAGCAGTTCCACTACACAGAACATTCTGAGAGTCAAAAAATGAGGCACCAAAACGTTCAAGCCAACCTGTCCCTAAAACATCGCCAGCATCTGCGTCCGCCAAAGAGAACCCCATGCAGCAGGCACCGGTGGTTGCATTCATGCCATATGACATATCACATCATTAAAGTGAAAGTTATTTATATTGATAATGCCTGGAGGTTTGCGTTTGACAGGGATGTGATGTTTTTGTATATGAAGGCTATATGCAAATAAAAGTGAGCATTGATTTTTTTGGACCATTTTTATTAAGTATTATATAGTTTTATGTGAGGACGTTTCAAAGACTTCAATTGCATTTTTAGACTGTTTTAGTTACAGATTTTAAAGTAAATTTTTAAAAAGTATTTATATCGATATCGGAATTATATTGTATACACCAAAATTAAGAAATATATCGCAATATAAATTTTGGCCATATCGTCCAGCACTACCATGATATTTGATCCAGCATTTTCTGCGTCCTGGTACCAACCCGATACCCGTTATGTTCTATCTCCGGCGCTTGCAGTTGGTGAGTTAGCCTGCTGTAGGCTCAGCTGTTGTAACTTTAAGCAAGACACTTAACCTCGGGTTGCTCCGCAGGGACTGTAACAGTCACCAGCACTTTTTTTGGCACATTCTGTGTCATGCTTGGGCAGCCATGTTGGTAAAAAAAGACTTGTCAGCTGTGACGTCACATCCCGTTTCGCTTGGCCTGGTGCAGCCCGCCTAACCTCTGCTAGAAAAGCGCTTACCAAATCTGATAAACCTGTTGGCCAAGCCCTGTTGGCCATGGCCGAGGAGTTTTAGGTCTCGAGGCTTTCCCTCTGACTGCGTCCCATTTAACTGCTAGTGGTCATTTGAGGGCGCTTCCTGTGAGCCATGTTGGCCGTGGGTGTGGAAGCTGTGAAGCTGTCTGTTTCAAACATTGAGCAGGTTCTGTTTTTGATGATTAATCCTTTCATTCATTAGAGTGATTATTGACCTCGTTTGTCTTTCAAATAATTATAATGTGCTCTCTTTCATTATCTAATCTGTGATCTTTTTTTTTTCCCCTTTTCAGGGAAATGAAGCAAGTTATCCCTTGGAGATGTGCTCGCACTGTAAGTATATGGACTGCAGTAAATCCACTATGAACTGTGGTAGAGCAGGAGAGGGTAGTGGAGCTAACCCTGGGTCAGGCTGGTAGAGCAGGAGAGGGTAGTGGAGCTAACCCTGGGTCAGGCTGGTAGAGCAGGTGAGGGTAGTGGAACTGACCCTGGGTCAGGCTGGTAGAGCAGGAGAGGGTAGTGTAGCTAACCCTGGGTCAGGCTGGTAGAGCAGGTGAGGGTAGTGGAGCTAACCCTGGGTCAGGTTGGTAGAGCAGGTGAGGGTAGTGGAGCTAACCTTGGGTCAGGCTGGTGGAGCAGGAGAGGGTAGCAGGGCTAACCCTGGGTCAGGCTGGTAGAGCAGGAGAGGGTAGTGGAGCTAACCCTGGGTCAGGCTGGTAGAGCAGGTGAGGGTAGTGGAGCTAACCCTGGGTCAGGCTGGTAGAGCAGGTGAGGGTAGTGGAGCTAACCCTGGGTCAGGCTGGTAGAGCAGGTGAGGGTAGTGGAGCTAACCCTGGGTCAGGCTGGTAGAGCAGGAGAGGGTAGCAGGGCTAACCCTGGGTTAGGCTGGTAGAGCAGGTGAGGGTAGCGGGGCTGACCCAGGGTCAGTGTGACAAAGCAGATGACGGTAGCAGAGGTGCTATTGCAGCTGAGCTTGGTAGAATTGGCGGTGTAGTCGGTAATGCAGGTGTGGAGGGTAACCGGAGCGTGTGTAGTGACCAGACTGAGTGATGGAAGGGCGTTGGCGTGGAGACTGAGGCTATAAATGCCTCCTGTCTGGTAAAGGTCACACACGAGAGACAGCCTCATTTATTTTTAGTGTGTGTGTGTGTGTGTGTGTGTGTGTGTGTGTGTGTGTAGAAGGCGGGGGGGGGGGGTTGCATGTTGTCTGATTGGTTTGCAGCCTTGCTCCTGTGGAGTGTGTAAACATTACAAAGCTTCTGTTGCAACTTCAGGACCAAAGACCCCGGAGAGAGTGAGAGGGTGTATGGGTGTGTGTATGTGTGTATGCAGCATTGCCATGCAAAGTGTGGTAGTTTGCCCCGCCCCTGATATCCACACACTCTGATTGCTGTACAGCTTGTAATGTATTAAGACCACCGGGTGGTCTTGATCTCTTCTAAAGTAAGGCTCAATATTTTTGTTACCTCGCAGGAAGAACTCTACAGCTCACATAACATCACACGGTGTTAGTGAACAGGCCTGCTGATGCCAGCCTGATGCCGGCCTGATGTGTGGTACCAGTTCAGTCTCTGGATTACATGAATCCCTTAACTCATCTGGACTCCCACAGAAACGCTCCTGCGGCGCTGTGATCAGTCAGGGTTCTCACAGCGCTCTGATTGGTTAGATTAGGGTTATTTGCATATTGTAGTCTTCTGTGATCTCAGTACTCTCTGTTCATTAAGGACTACCTTGCCCATGATGCTCTGGTGTGTTGTGGTACCATGGCAACATCAGCATTACCTTAAGCTCTGAAATCACAAAGCTCACCTCTCTCCTGCTCTCTCTCTCCTGCTCTCTCTCTCCTGCTCTCTCTCTCCTGCTCTCTCTCTCCTGCTCTCTCTCTCCTGCTCTCTCTCTCCTGCTCTCTCTCCTGCTCTCTCTCTCCTGCTCTCTCTCCTGCTCTCTCTCCTGCTCGCTCTCCTGCTCGCTCTCCTGCTCTCCTGCTCTCTCTCCTGCTCTCTCTCCTGCTCTCTCTCCTGCTCTCTCTCCTGCTCGCTCTCCTGCTCGCTCTCCTGCTCTCTCTCTCTCCTGCTCTCTCTCTCTCCTGCTCGCTCTCCTGCTCGCTCTCTCTCCTGCTCTCTCTCCTGCTCGCTCTCCTGCTCGCTCTCCTGCTCTCTCTCTCCTGCTCTCTCTCTCCTGCTCTCTCTCTCCTGCTCGCTCTCTTGCTCTCTCTCTCCTGCTCGCTCTCCTGCTCTCTCCCCTGCTCTCTCTCTCCTGCTCTCTCTCCTGCTCTCTCTCTCCTGCTCTCTCTCCTGCTCTCTCTCCTGCGCTCTCTCTCCTGCGCTCTCTCTCTGCGCTCTCTCTCCTGCTCTCTCTCTCCTGCTCTCTCTCCTGCTCTCTCTCTCCTGCTCTCTCTCCTGCTCTCTCTCTCCTGCTCTCTCTCTCCTGCTCTCTCTCTCCTGCTCTCTCTCTCCTGCTCTCTCTCTCCTGCTCGCTCTCCTGCTCTCGCTCTCGCTCTCCTGCTCGCTCTCCTGCTCTCTCTCCTGCTCTCTCTCCTGCTCGCTCTCCTGCTCTCTCTCTCTCCTGCTCTCTCTCTCTCCTGCTCTCTCTCCTGCTCGCTCCCCTGCTCTCTCTCTCCTGCTCTCTCTCTCCTGCTCTCTCTCTCCTGCTCTCTCTCTCCTGCTCGCTCTCCTGCTCGCTCTCCTGCTCTCTCTCCTGCTCTCTCTCCTGCTCTCTCTCCTGCTCTCGCTCTCCTGCTCTCGCTCTCCTGCTCTCTCTCCTGCTCTCTCTCCTGCTCTCTCTCCTGCTCTCTCTCCTGCTCGCTCTCCTGCTCGCTCTCCTGCTCTCTCTCCTGCGCTCTCTCTCCTGCGCTCTCTCTCCTGCGCTCTCTCTCCTGCTCTCTCTCCTGCGCTCTCTCTCCTGCTCTCTCTCTCCTGCTCTCTCTCTCCTGCTCACTCTCCTGCTCTCTCTCTCCTGCTCTCTCTCCTGCTCTCTCTCCTGCTCTCTCTCCTGCTCTCTCTCTCCTGCTCTCTCTCTCCTGCTCTCTCTCTCCTGCGCTCTCTCTCCTGCTCTCTCTCCTGCGCTCTCTCTCCTGCTCTCTCTCTCCTGCTCTCTCTCTCCTGCTCTCTCTCTCCTGCTCACTCTCCTGCTCGCTCTCCTGCTCGCTCTCCTGCTCGCTCTCCTGCTCGCTCTCTGCTGCTCTCTCTCCTGCTCTCTCTCTCCTGCGCTCTCTCTCCTGCGCTCTCTCTCCTGCTCTCTCTCTCCTGCTCTCTCTCTCCTGCTGCTCTCTCTCCTGCTGCTCTCTCTCCTGCTCTCTCTCTCCTGCGCTCTCTCTCCTGCGCTCTCTCCTGCTCGCTCTCCTGCTCGCTCTCCTGCTCGCTCTCTGCTGCTCTCTCTGCTGCTCTCTCTCTCCTGCGCTCTCTCTCCTGCTCTCTCTCTCCTGCTCTCTCTCTCCTGCTGCTCTCTCTCCTGCTCTCTCTCTCCTGCTCTCTCTCCTGCTCATTTGTTCTCTCGCTCTTACACTCGTTTTCTCTCTCTCTCGCTGTGTAGTTTTCCCGTATTCTCTTTCCTCCCCCTTTCATCTCGTTTTTTTCTCCTCTCTCTTCTGTTTTTCCTTTTTTTCTATTATATGCCCTCGTTTCTCTCTGCTCTTGCTCTCTACCATCTGCCTCTCTTTCTCCTTCCTTTACTTTTTCTTCCCTCTTCTTGCCTTGCTTTCTTTTACCTTATATTTTTGTTTTTTCTTCTCTTCCTTTCATCTATTCTCTGCCCTCTTTTTCTTTCTTCCCCCGCTCCATTATCAGTTTTTTATGCTGTTTGCGGTCTCCTCTTTTACTTTCTTTTTTTTTCTTTCTCATTTCTCTGTTCTGTCTCTCGGTTCTCCTCCCCTTTCCCTCTCCCATCTCACTGCGTTTCCTCTCGGTTTTTCTTTTCTCTCTCTCACACACCCCCTTCCTCTCTCTCCCCCTCCCCCTCTCCCTCTCTGGGTGCATGTGGGTGGATGGGTAGGAGAGTACTTGTTGAGTAACCGAAGTAGAAGGAAAGTCCTCAAAGGCTTTCGGTGTTTTTCGTGTTCGCTCGGTGTGAACGGTCATTAGCTAATGATAGGCTTAAATTAGCTCCTGTTCTGTGGAGCGTTTTCCTCACTGACTGCTGGGAAACCGTGCCACCTGTTGGTCAGTGGGGTGCTTAGGAACCACGAGGACATCCCATAGTCCCCCCACAATTAGCAGCTATGACCACCGAACTATTAGGCTACATTGTGATTGTTCCAGTGAGAGAACACTGGCTGTTCTCCTGAGAGCCATCGTCTTAATGAACACTCGTCTTAATGAACACCGTTCCTACAATCCCTACAGTTTATTGCCAGTTCGAGTGGCTACATAAGGAATTTCAGTATATAGAATTTGTATTTATTAATATTAATTTATTTATTAATTTATTTATTATAAATTACTTATTATATACTTATTTATACTTATTTATTATTACTTATTTATAAAATGCTTATACGCTGGTATAGCATCCTCTTATAAAAGAGGTCCTGAACACCAGTGTGTTTAGCTGCAAGCTTTACTCTTTACTAGGCCTGTGTAGTGTTTTTTTCTTCTTGTTCACCAGCTTCTTATTCAAATTTTCTGTTCCACCTTCAGCAGTTACATTCATGTGCCTTAAATGTGGGATAACAGACCAGGGGCCAAAGCCACCATCAACTTCATATACGTTTTAATGTACCTATAACTATTTTTAGATGCTGCTTGTGATAATCTCAGATGACCAAAATGCACAAATATGGTGACTATAATAACTATAATGATGGTTGGACAATATAACAGAGCTGGAAAGCAGGACGAGTGCTGGAGTGAGTTGTTTCATTGGCTCTCAGCTGCAGTGCTTAAATAATGTAGGTAAATTAGATGGCGCAATTAGTGGAATGACAGCAGTTCTCCATGGTGTGTTGTCCCAGCCCTAGTGTGTGTCTCTGTGTGTGTCTGTGTTAGTGTGTGTCTGTGTGTGTGTTCTGTGTTAGTGTGTGTTCTGTGTTAGTGTGTGTGTGTTCTGTGTTAGTGTGTGTGTCTGTGTTAGTGTGTGTGTGTCTGTGTGTGTGTGTGTGTCTACGTGTTAGTGTGTGTGTCTGTGTGTCTCTGTGTGTTTGTGTGTGTGTGTGTGTCTGTGTGTGTGTGTGTCTGTGTGTCTATGTGTTAGTGTGTGTGTGTCTATGTGTTAGTGTGTGTATGTGTGTGTATGTTCTGTGTTAGTGTGTGTGTGTGTGTGTGTGTGTCTCTGTGTGTCTGTGTGTGTGTCTGTGTGTCTGTCTGTGTGTGTGTGTGTGTGTGTGTGTGTGTGTGTGTCTCTGTGTGTGTGTGTGTCTCGGTGTGTCTCTGTGTTAGTGTGTGTGTAGGAAAGAAGGTAGAAGAGAAGAGGAGAACGAGTGGAGAAAAACGAGTGGAGAGCTATTATGAAAGCTGTGTGAAGAATATCATGTCTTTGTCAGAAGTGCGCCGGGCTCTGTGAACACCTACACACACACACACACACATATACACGCACACACACACACACACACATATACACACACACACACACACACACACTTACCCAACTCCTCCCCCTTGGAGATAGGTTTCCTTTGCCTGTGGGGAGGGTTTTCCCGAGAGGGAGTGGGCTTCACCCTGTGTCTGTGTGTTAGACCTGCTAATGAACAGAGACTGCAGACATTACCAGGATGGAATAACAAGGCACCACTGTCTGTATATCAAATCCCAGGAATTGGTTCGGTTCTGTTCTGCTCCTGTTGGTCCATTGTTGAGACCGTGTAAATTAACGGTATGAGTGTGTTACTATTGTATTTACTGTTATCCAAAATCTGGTAGTCTGGTAGTATATTTTAATGCAGCGGTATTAATGCACTGCACCTGTTCACACCTATCATCATAATCATAAAATAATCTTGATGTATCATGAAAAGTATATAATTGGTAAAGAATATTATTCCATATTGACGTCATTTCATAAATGATGTGAAATGGTACTTCAGGAGCTGCCAGGTTTTGATCCAACAGCTACCTCTTGAAAAGAGGTCCTGGACAGCACTGCTTTTAGCTGCTAGCTTCATTCTTTACTAGGCCTGTGTAGTAGCATGTTGTCTTTTGCACCATCTCGAATCAAAACGCCCCCTGAATGACGAATTGAACCTAGGAGGGGGCGCTGTTTGTTGGAAATTCAGCAAAAAATTAGGTTTTTATTAATTTAATTTATTTATAATTAATATAATCGATAGTGGCAGCCCTCTATAATTAAGCATCCATCCATCAATACGTTTATTTAATGTACTCCAGTTCAGCCTGTTACAGGGTGACTAGACCTTGACTTCCTGCTTCGGCTGAATAGGTCCGTTAGCTGTAACAGTATCCAGCATGGCGTTCCTGTGTGCCAGCTTCCTGGTTTGATTGTATCAGCTGGTTTTAGTGCTATCGGGGTCGGTCCCTGTTTTATTAATAGATAATGAGAATTTCACCAGTTACATCATGTGCCTTCAGCTAATCCTGGAGCCGTCCTTAAAAGCTGTAAATAGGACAGAGAGAGTTGGACTGCATGCAGTTTCTTACTTCTGGCCTTCATTTCCGTTACGGGCGTGTTTAAGGAGATCAGGATTCGGGTTTAAATCACTGAGTAAAATGTATATTCTTGATGCTTTTGATAAGAGGATAATGCCTGATCGACTTTACTTACTGCTGTATGCAATGGCACATCCTCTACAGTGAACACGTTTCTGAATTTAACGCATTGAAAGTAGAAGATAAATTAATGTAACACTTTTTTTATGTTTTAGTTTTTCAGGATGTCGCACTAAGTAAGAACTGTACCTTCCGGTTTGTAGGAGAAAGCCAGATTTAAGTGTGTTCTTGGTAAAGCATGAGCTAACTTGATTTCCTAGGAGAAAATAACAAATCAGCTTTTATTTTGGAGAGGGACGTACAAACTTTGCAAACAGCTGTCAAATAGTGCATTGTTTCTGGCAGCATTTCTGCACACGATTTGAGAAATATATAGAAAGTTATTTATGTGGGGCCGAATTACAGAAGCATCGTAACTCTGAAAACATATCTCGTGTGTTTAGACACCATAACAACTTCAGGTAAGACAGCATTCAGGACAGAAGCTCTAGAGTAACAGTTCTTAACTAGTTAGTTTAGATTAGATTCAGCTTTATTGTCACTGTGCAAAATACAGGTGCAGAGCCAATGAAATGCAGTTAGCATCGAACCAGAAGTGCAGGTACAGTATTATTTACATAAAGAGCCATAGTAATAAATATGTATACATATGAGCATATCTATATGCATATATATGTATGTATAAGAGCAGTAACAAATGAATGTTGAACTGTAAGAGTGGTGCAAGTAGACAGTGTATACAAAAAATAACATCTGGGGTAGAGATAATAGCCTGTAAAAAGTCTGGAAAGTTCCTTATACAGCTTTATCCCTCACTTAAACGTACCGAGTGTGACCTATCCTGAACATCCTGAATGCAGTCACATGGCAATTTGTGAATTTATGAGACCTTATTTACAATTTGGGTGGTGCATGTGATAAAATCAGATTTTAAATAGCTAGTCTTTGTTTCTTAAAGGTCTCTTATGAACCCACTTAACCCATTCCAATATTCGATAACATGTTCTGTATTACATAGAACCCATTCTGACCCAATGTCTAGTACAAAGTGATGCAAAATACAAGTTGCGTTGTTGTGACATACGTTTTTAAATAGGTACAGAATATGCCATGTGACCTCTTAGTCACAATGAGACCGATCTTTTATATTGTTGTAACTGAGCCCTCATTATTTCCCTTTAAGGGGAAAGGGCTCTGGGCTCTAATGGGTTAAGTGTCTGTTTCTATCATTTTCTCCGCTACCATAGTTAAGGTAAAACAGCGCTTTAAAAATCTCAGACTCTACAGACAGAATCTCCACCGTTCCATCTTATTACCTTTGTGTGTTGATATTGGTCAAGAGCTCATTAAATACAAGATGGCGGTGAACATTGAGGAGACGGAACTGAATGTGTGGTGGCTAACGTAGCTGCTAAAGCTTTTGAGAAACTGAAACTGAAACTGGGGAGCAACAACTTTCTGATAAACAGCACAGAGTACTCTCACAGTATTCATAACTTCCATATACAGTATGTACATACACACACTATGGTATGTCTACGTTGTCTCTATCAGGGTTTCAAGTTCTTTCCTGCTTTCACATATACACAAATGAGCCAAAACATTATAACCACTCACAAAGGAAGCATTATTAATTATTTCATGGGATACATTTAGGTGGTAAGTGAACGGTCAGTTCTCGTGGTCACCATGTTGATTACAGGAGAAATGGGCATGGATTTGAAGACCTGAGTGACTTTGTCAAAGGCCAGATCACAGAAATATGTAACGATGGTGAATATGCATAGCCACAGGTCAGTTGTAGTGCCCAGGCTAACCCCTGTCCATTGGCGGAGGTGCCTAACGCTCTGGTGCCTCCCGTTTTCTTTTCATTCGGTCGGAATGTTATGTTAGCACCATTTACCTGGGGATGGCAAAAGGACACACTGTGGGATGACAACAAGCCGGTTGATGGACCATAGCGCTCAGCGCAATGGTGTTCTAGGAAACCCTGGGCTTCCCTGGCCTCTAAATTCCCCACATCTCAATCTGGTCAAGCGTCTGTGAGATGTGCTGGAACAAGAAGTATGATCTGCTGCAGCTCCACCTTGCAGCTTAGTAGATCTAAAGGATCTGCTGATGGCATCTTGGTGGCAGATCTCACAGGGCACCTCCACAGGTGCTGTACAGTCCATGCTTGGATGTGTGGGAGCCATTTAGATGGCATGTTGGCTTACAGTACATTAGGCTTTAGGTAGTTTTGGCTCATTAAGTGTGTTAATATATACAGTCATTTGCAGAAACGAGTTGCACCCAGAAGGAAGTGAGGGATTGTGAGGAAAGATGAAGGTTAGATCACTGTGCACTCTGCAGATCACTCAGAGTGTGTAGTATGTCTGAGAGAGGCTGTGGGTGTTGCTTTTACCTTGTATCTGAGTTGTTGTTTGTTGTTAGAGAGAGAGAGAGAGAGAGAGAGAGAGAGAGAGAGAGAGAGAGAGAGAGAGAGAGAGAGTCTCCACTGAGACAGATTTGGGTTATATTGGTGGAGGCCGGGCCTCAGGAGGACGAGTTGCAGTGCTTTAATAGCTCCATAAACCACTGCAAACGTGAAAGAGGGCACACCCAACACACACTGGAGCTGCACACACAGACTACATGCGTATCAATGCTGGGTATGACATTCTGTGGCAGGTATCTGTGCCAGTTTTAAGGCGGGCTGTAAAAACCCAGGTAACTGATAATATTGGCAGACGTATCTCGTTACCATTATGTCAGTAATTGTGCTTAAATTTCAAAAAGGGCAAATTTTAAAAGTATGATTCTGTGGAAAATCCGATTTTCCCAGCCCCTTGCTTATAAACATTTACATTTACGACATTTAGCTGGCGCTCTTATCCAGAGCGACGTACAAGGTTAATCATATTACAGGTAGGCCGATGTAGTGTTAGGAGTCTTGCCCAAGGACTCTTATTGGTGTAGCACAGCATAGTCACCCAGAGCAGTGTCAAACACAGATTCAGTAGTCACCCAAATATCGTCCTTAACCCTTTAACGTCCTCACCAAGAGAAAAAGAAACATTTAAAAAAAATATTATTTGAATAGGGCAATAATAATAAAGTCAATTTTAATAACCTAAGCTGAACATGTTTAGCATAATGAAAAAATAGACTGTTTGGTAATGCGTGTTTTTGTATTACTATATTACTTGTGTATTACTACTCTACCCTTATTAGACGTCTTTTTAAAGTTATAATCATATTTCTTTCAATTAAAATCTATTAAACTATAATATCCTGATGCAGAAGCTTAGCTTTGAAATTCACACCAACAAAAATCCATGTGTGGAGTGATTTACTTGTTACTTGCTTCCTCTATAGATGAGGACAGTAAATGCATATCTTTTGAAAGACTCTAGTCGCCTACCTCTACCGATTGGTAGAGATGGCAGGATCACGTTGAGTTAACACCTTCATTAAAATATAGTGAGTTGTGCTCTACCAAAGAGTTAAGCAGGATGTAAGAGGGTTAAATATTGAATTCAAGTTTTTTAAATGCTTTCACAAAATACAAAATCACAGACCCCACACACAGTGCCAGGAGCGGAAACCTTCTACACACGCTGTGCAAATTTGCCCAGAGTGAAAGACACGTGATCTGTTCTCTGGACCACTTCACAGCTGGAAAACGGCTTTCACACTTCACCATATATAACGAACTCCCAGAGCAAGTGGTCCTGGGTCTGGAAAAGCGGTACTGTGAAACACTATAGAACACAGTGTGACCGGCTGTGAGCTTTAGAGGTGAACAGAACTTCACTGTGTACCTGAACACTGTGAGCGCTGATGAAGTGGCCGGCCATGCCTATGTAGTAATTAGCTATTGGCCATTTAATGCTATGACATGACCTTCACCTCTCTGTTAATGACAACAGCTGTATGAGTGTGTGTGTGTGTGTGTGTGTGTGTGTGTGTGTGTGTGTGTGAGAGTGTGTGTGTATGTATGTATGTGTGTGTGTGTATATGAGTGTATGAGTGTGAGTGTGTGTGTATGTGTGAGAGTGTGTGTGTGTGTGTATGTATGTGAGAGTGTGTGTGTATGTGTGTGTGTGTGTGAGAGTGTGTGTGTGTGAGAGTGTGTGTGTGAGAGTGTGTGTGTGAGAGTGTGTGTGTGAGAGTGTGTGTGTGAGAGTGTGTGTGAGTGTGAGAGTGAGTGTGAGAGTGAGTGTGAGAGTGAGTGTGAGAGTGAGTGTGAGAGTGAGTGTGAGAGTGAGTGTGTGTGTACACGCACCCACGTGGGGCTCAGTGAGTAAGTCTAGAGAGCTTAGCAACCCCTGTGGTGTTGAGGGCGGGGGGGAAGTGACGGCCCTCCCCTGTGTCTCACCTGTATCCGTGTCTAGCGCTTGTTTTCTGGGGAGATGGCCGCGACTACCAGGCACAAGAAAGCAGGTGAGATCCCCTCACTGGCTTACTGGAACAGGGCTATGACCATGGCAGATATGAGCGAAGGTTGAGCTTGGGTGATGTGTTCGTGTGTGTGTGGTGTGTGTGTGGTGTGTGCTTGGGGTGTGTGTGTATGCACGCACGCAGGTACTAGCGGTGACTGTCAGCTGCCAAAATCGTGTAATCTGTCTCCTTTAGCTACTCAGGCTAATTTGTAATGCTTAAATGCAACTTGTGGGCCTTTCTCGCGTTATTACAGTTAAATGGAGGGTCCAGTGTGTTGAGCTTTGTTAGGTTTCCAAACTGCACAGGGTATGCATTGCCAAAGCTCTTGTAACGTGAATGTTAAAGAACAATACAAGGCGTAGTTGGTTTAGAACTGCATGAATGGGCCTGCAGAACTGTAAAAATGATTCCTTTATGTAACGATGGTGGAAAAAGATGAGAGGAAAGAAAGAAAATGGAGCTGCAGTTTATAATGTTGTATTAAACGGCTAGATGCGTTTGGGTTTACACTGCAGTGATGCCATCGGAAGAGATTTTGTGGTGGGTGGTGGAATTACAAGGTGTGTTTGGGAGAGTGTACGTACGTGTAGGTATTACCGAGTCTATGCACTCGGGATAGCTTGAGTGGCATGGTCACCTACTGTTCCCCAAATGGTGGCAAGGGGAGAACATGATGTCCTGCCTGCACACAGCATTCCTCATATTCCCTGAACAGCTGCAATTGCTAGCTAAACAGGTTGCTAACAGTGGGATATTTGTGACTTAAGTTTTGTCAGGAAATTCATTAAAACTTGGCGCGTTCTGTTAAGAGGCCTGTTTCTGTTTAGTTGGTCGTGAACAGTTTCCCTGCTTGGGCAGCTAAGATGTTTTTGTTCCTGGTTAATTTAAAAAGATAAATCTTTTGTGTGAAATTGAACGAGCTAATTTTGTTAGTGCAGCTAACGAACAGCCAGTGCAGTTTACAGCCAGCCAGTGTTCATTGTTCTCTCTCTCTCTCTCTCTCTCTCTCTCTCTCTCTCTCTCTGTCTCTCTCTCTCTCTATTTCAGTCGATGCTGATGAGATTAAGAGACTAGGGAAGAGGTTTAAGAAACTCGACCTAGATAACTCGGGTTCTCTCAGCGTGGAGGAGTTCATGTCCTTGCCTGAGCTCCAGCAGAACCCGCTGGTCCAACGAGTCATCGACATATTCGACACGGACGGCAACGGCGAAGTGGACTTTAAAGGTGGGGTTTGATCTTGGGATGTTGGCACCACACTTTTATTATGTCCGAGTTATTTTTAGGTTTTATGGAACTGATAAGCAGCCCATAAACATCTTCCATTATTACACTAGTCCATGTTTATACTGGCCTAGCTGAGCATTAGCTCAAGTTATCTGCTGTCTTTCTTCCCGCAGAGTTTATTGAGGGAGTCTCCCAGTTCAGCGTCAAAGGAGACAAGGAGCAGAAATTACGCTGTGAGTGAAAAGCTTTACGACCGCGTCCTCCCGCTCTAAAGGACACCGTTATTGGTTTCCTTGGTGTTTCATCAAGACTGCCTTTTCAAAAGACTGTATGTGGCGGCATGAAACCAAAGCTTATCTTGTGATCTTAAAATGATAACTGCTGTAAAAGCAACTTGAGTAAACAAACAGTACTCAAGTACTGACTGGTTTCATCAGCTGCAGTGACAGATCTCAGTACGTCTAGCATCTTTCAGCATTGGAGCTGTTTAAAGGAGCGATATGTAAGATGGAATTAGCAGTATGTAGGGTTCTCAGGGTCATCAATATGAAGAAATGATGTTTTGACATGAGAAATGATGTTCCACCCATGTGGGAAGGGTTCTGATCTAGAAGCTTCTTTAATTTGGAACCGTTCCTCGCATTTCCACCAAAAATGGAATAAATAAACAATACTAGGTTCTGTAACCAAACAATACTAGGTTCTGTAACTGACCAATACTAGGTTCTGTAACCAAACAATACTAGGTTCTGTAACTGACCAATGCTAGGTTCTGTAACTGAACAGTACTAGGTTCTGTAACCAAACAATACTAGGTTCTGTAACCGAACAGTACTAGATTCTGTAACTGAACAGTACTATATTCTATAACCAAACAATACTAGGTTCTGTAACTGACCAATACTAGGTTCTGTAACTGACCAATACTAGGTTCTGTAACTGACCAATACTAGGTTCTGTAACCAAACAATACTAGGTTCTGTAACTGACCAATACTAGGTTCTGTAACCAAACAATACTAGGTTCTGTACTTGACCAATACTAGGTTCTGTAACTGACCAATACTAGGTTCTGTAACTGACCAATACTAGGTTCTGTAACTGACCAATACTAGGTTCTGTAACTGAACAGTACTATATTCTATAACCAAACAATACTAGGTTCTGTAACTGATCAATACTAGGTTCTGTAACTGACCAATACTAGGTTCTGTAACTGACCAATACTAGGTTCTGTAACTGAACAGTACTAGGTTCTGTAACTGAACAGTACTAGGTTCTGTAACTGAACAGTACTATATTCTATAACCAAACAATACTAGGTTCTGTAACTGACCAATAATAGGTTCTGTAACCAAACAATACTAGCTTCTGTACTTGACCAATACTAGGTTCTGTAACTGACCAATACTAGGTTCTGTAACTGAACAGTACTAGATTCTGTAACCGAACAGTACTAGGTTCTGTAACCGAACAATAATAGGTTCTGTTACCGAACAGTACTAGGTTTTGTAACCGAACAGTACTAGGTTCTGTTACCGAACAGTACTAGGTTCTGTTACCGAACAGTACTAGGTTCTGTATGGACCGAAGCCAGTGCCTAGGTTCTGTAACCCCAAAAACAGGTAGCTAGGTTTGTAACCGAACAGTTCGATCAGGTTTGTTACCGTAACATAAACAACAGTACTAGGTTTTGTAAAGCTCAAACAATACATAGGTTTCTGTAACAAAAGATTACCGTTAGTCCGAACAGAACACTAGGTTTTGTTTAGCCGAATACCAGATAAATAGGTTTCCGTACAGTACTACCATTGAAGCAGTTACACACTTACTAGGTTTTGTAACCTAAAGGCTCACTAGTTTGTGGTTCTGTAACCGAACAGTAGTAGGTTCTGTAACCAAAGGATAGTAGGTTCTGCAGCACGAACCATGACTACCATTCCTGGGTGTATCAGATGTTGAGGAGAAAGAAGCTCTTCTCCGTCTTCTAATTTCCAGTAGTTGATCCACACTCGCTTTCTGGATATGAACAAACATCTGGAGTATTAATTCAGAAGACTGTTTCATCTTGCATATTGCTCCTTTAAGCTGGGTTCTTTTCTTTTTGGAACCTCCTCCAAAATGGCGGTGCACCCATTGCGAAGCCACACAATGTAAATTAATAAGCCATCAACGCTTAAGGTCAGATCTGTGGCATGTAAAACTTTTTTTACATCTCGTTTCTTCGTATTGCTGTATCCACACTTACGTTCCTCCTCCGCTGCGTTGTTCATATTTCCCTTTCATTCCTCCCTGTTCTGCATCCACAGTCGCCTTCCGGATTTACGACATGGATAAGGACGGCTACATATCGAACGGTGAGCTCTTCCAGGTGCTGAAAATGATGGTGGGCAACAACTTGAAGGACACGCAGCTCCAGCAGATCGTTGACAAGACCATAATCAACGCCGACAAGGACGGAGACGGCAGGATATCCTTTGAGGAGTTTTGCGCGGTGAGTAAGGAGTCGTCAAGCTCGAAGCGGTTTCACAAAGCGGAGAGTTCAGTTAGCCGAACAACTAAACCCAGAAATGATGAGAGAGGTGTAGAGAGGAGCTGAGGGGAGGTTCATCCTGGGCAGGATGGACTTGGGTTGACTAAAGCGGCAGTTAGGCCAAAACTTTAGTCTTACAAATATACGTTTCCGTATCAATAGCATCCATCCATCCAGCCATCTGTCTATCCGTCCGTCACTGACTATACTTTAAGGGCTTCAGGTCAGATTCTGAAGAACTGTATGACAGCAGGTCAGCAGCTGCGATGGATCAACTAGACGAGCTGGACTCGGTTAGGCCAGCAAGAAATGCTTTACTGACAGCCTGATACTAACCATGTTCAGGCTAATCTGGCCAGTATTGATAAAGCCGAGCTAAAGCTGATGGAGCAACTGTGTTGTAGCTTCATCGGTAACTACATTAGCCCCCCTGTGTTGTACTAATGCCTGTATCCTCTGTGTGTGCCTGCAGGTGGTCGGCGGATTAGACATTCACAAAAAGATGGTTGTGGACGTGTGAACGGACGGACGGCCCCTTCACCAAACGCCTCTCTGCCTCTTTTACTCTCTCTCTCTCTCTCTTTCTTTCCCTCTCTATCCTAGCTCTCTGTTCCTCTCTTTCTTTTCCTCTCTTTGCTTTCTTTCTCTCCATTTCTGACGATCAGCTAACAGTGTCCAGCTAACGCGCTGCCCTTATTTATCTCTATTTCTCTCTCCCCCTTGTTTCTCCCTGATGCTCACTTGCTTTCTTCCTTTGTCTCTCTCTCTTCTCTTTTCCCAATGGAAGTATTTTGTTTTGTGTGATCACCCCCCACCACAGCCCCCACCCCCTCTCAAAAAAAACAAACAAACAAAAAAAAAAAAAGTCTCGAGACGCCAATCATTCTAAGTGTTATTGAGCATCTTCTGCTAACGATGTTCTGGCGTTTGGTAGGACGGCTGGAGAAGCGGCTTTTCTGACTCTGAGCAAGCATTTCAGTTTGGTGGAGGAGGGGAGGAGAGCGTGCGTGTTTAGGTATATCTGTATGTGTGTCCGTATGCGTGCGGTTTCGTTTTCGTTTTTGAAGGGGGGGACTTTTTTATATTTATTTTTGGTCTTGTCTTTTTTAAAAAGCGAGGATGTAGGTGTACAGGGAAAACTTGTGGAGACGCAACACGACGTACTTGATTTCATCGCAGACGCGCAGATAGAGCATCAAGTGCCAATCAAGCATATATATATGTGTGGTTTATATAAATGAAATAGGTGAATATAGAAATATATAGAAATATATACATATAAATGACTCTTAAACTGCTCAACGTTATTGGGAGATGTTTTGGGCTCTGTCGGGAGAAAGTACTGCACGGGATACACCACCGCGGGTTTGCTAACAGGTTCCAAGAGCTGTTCGTTTTCATTGGACCTCTGCACCAGATGATCACGGAAGGAAAGAAGTCGATTAGCGTTTTCTAATACGGGGTGTATGAATGTATGTGTGAGTATGTGTGCACTGTTTATACTGTCAGGGTGTTAAAAATGCAGTCCTTGCTTTCTGATATCCAGTGGAGTAGAATTAAAATGCAAAAACATTTGAAGTTGTGCACATACACAAACTTTATGGTTTACTTTTATGAAATAGATTTTTTTTTTTTTGGTTCTTTTTTCTTTTTTTTTCTGCAAAGGTCTCAGATAGCGACACCTACAGGATGGAATAGTGCCATCTGCATCCCTATCGACTTTTTTTTGTGTGTGTGTTTTGCATTTATCAATTTTTGCAACATTTACTATAATAATATAATAATAACTGAATGTTTTTTTTCACTCATCGTTCAAAATAAGTATGTATGGAGGATCTGCGCATAGGCTACTGTCACACCAATACCCCACAGTGAGCTGGTTTGTTTTGTTTGTAAAAAAATTAGTTCAGCTTTTCCAACTTGACTGCGGGCAGCGTTGTAAAAATGTGATTGAATCATATTTGTATATCAGGAACTTTGAGGGGGAAAAAATGGGATTGAAGGAGGGACTGCTCTGAAGCTGAACGGTTAGCGTTTGTTAAAAAACGTAGGCTGGGTGGTAACCTGGCCGACTAGTCAAACACGAATTAGAGAAGCGACGTCAAAATAAAAACGAATTCCGAATTTAATTTTACGTCAGAAGTGATTTAGTTTTCCGACTCGCCCCCTTCCTCAAAGCTAACGGGAAACCGGCGCGGTAAACAGGGAATGAAGCCTAACTTGATAAAACCCAACGGTTGCTTGCGTAGCCTCTTTGCTTTGAAACACTGGCCTCTCCGTGGCTGCTTGCTGCTTTGCCGCAAGATTCTTAACCTGCGTTGCTCTCAGCTCCGCCTCTTCTGCTGGGATTGGCTAGTAGCATAGTCTCCTCCTCTACTAGTTCATATTTAGAGTCATCCTCTTTTTCAGTACTACTTTTGGCATGTCCTCATCAAATTGTACTTGTTTTCACTTGATGCGGTTTATGGCCCTGTGCGTTACTGTACTAGGTCAGGTACAGTGTAAAGGGGCGGATCATGTGACCACAAAACACGCATCCAAAAAAACTGACCAATTGTTTTTTAACCAGAGAGGCACGGGTGCTTGAAAATACTGATCATTTTGAAACATTCACAGCTAACGAATCTGCTTTACATGGCTGCTTATGGAGTGTCATTACTCTGCTAGCTTGCTAAGCTGTCAACAGAGACAGCTCTGCACGCTATGGTCTTCATTCAGAACCTGAGATTGAACTAATTACACTGCAGGTACTCCAAAAACGGTTTGCGCTACAGAGTTAGCTTAGCCTGCTAATTGTATCACTGATGCTAAAGTCAGTCAGATCTGTTGCTCGTTGTCAGCTAACACACATGGAGCATGTTAAAACTGGTACTGAAATGGAGACTATGCTAAATTCATGGCTAAAGTGGGAACTATGAATTTTCAGACTTCGCGCTTCAGGAAGTAATAAGTCTGAGGCTTTTTATGCTGAGCGTTTTTTCTCTTAGTGTGTGACATCAGTGCCGTCTTTTAGTGCTTTGCAATGCATGCTGTTTCCGCCAGGTACCAGCAAAATCCTGTCTCTTTGATTGAGTAGAGAGCAAATTGCTCAAAATTGATCAATTGACTGTTAGTGATAAAGGTTTAGCTCAGTGATGCAGCCTGTGCTCGGGTAAATCTCCACGCTGGAGTAGCCAGCATGATGCATGATGGGCTTTTCCTAGATCAAACACAAGTTGTCCTCTCCTCAACATTTCCACAGCCATATGTAGGGAGGAGCTGTTAAAACATGCTGGAACCCGCCTGAATAACACTGCAGATGTTTCAATCATGCTGTAAAGGTGCTTTATAGATCTGTTTCTGCAGACACGCAGCCAAACGAGCCCAAATCATTTATTCCCCGAGGTCGCATTCAGATTCCTTAAGAGTTCAAGAAAGGCAGAAAGTAGGACCTAACGATCTGTGCGGCTTTTATCGCTGTAGGCACGTGAAGGGAGACTCTCTTAATATCTGAGTCATTCAAGTGCAATGTCTTTTAGTGCCTCAGGCAGTATGCATCGCTGGTTTCGGCAGTCGAAAGTTTGGGGAAAGATGTGTTTGAACTCTATAACGCAATGAATAATCATTAATAAATAACTAATAAGAAAAAAATGAACTCTTTCTCGATCTCGCGGCCTCGCATGCACTCATCTGCAAGTGCAGAACGGCGCCTCCTCTTGTTCACTCTTATTTCTTTTCTCCTGGTTATAAAAAACATTATGATCTCTCTCTCCTCCCCTCTTTTCCTTCTTCTCTCTAATCTTCTTCGTCTTTTCTTTTCTCTCTCTCTCCTCTTCTCCTCTTTTCGACCTCTCAGGCCTCTTTTCTTCTTTTTTCCTCTCTCCTCTACTTGCACGCTGGTCATCTAGCCTAGGCTCCTCCTCTCTGGGCTTCTCTATCATCGCATACTCTTTTCTTCCTTTTTCTCTCATCGCTTCAGGGCAACTCTTTTTTTCCTTATGTAGTGGGGGGACTCTGTCTGAGTCGTCACATGTGAACTCGTCTGTCTCTCGCTCTCTCCAATCCTATTGTTGGCTATTTCTTTCCTTCTCCTCACCCACTCTCTCTCTCTATATCACCTAGTATCTGTCTCTCTCAGTTCTAAACAATGGAAGTCCCGCAGGCAAGCGAAAAAAAAAAGTGCATTTATCTACCGCAGCTATGTTCACTATCTCTCGCTATCCTCTCTCTCTCATGAATCCTCCAGAACATCGCTCAGGGAGCTCTCTAGCTTCAGGTTTGGCATTCGATCTCCCTATAAGCGGGCTCGTTCTCTCCTGACTTCCTCACATCACTCTCCGGCGTAGGTACTCCAAGGCTCCAATCGCGGAGCTCCTCAGTCTCCTCTCATGTCCTCCCCTCTCTAAGATCTCCGACTCCTCTCTCCTCTCTCTGATAAATATCCTCTCCATTCACCCCTGATAAATGCTCATATAGTTCTCCAAGCTGAACTCTCTACCACATCCACGATTGCTCTTCGCATTCTGGGCATCGGCATCCTATCATCTCTCCTGCAAGTCGTCCATCTCACGGGCGCTTGTCTCTGCTTTGATTCGTCTGCATCCTCATTCTCCTTTCCTCATATACTCCTCTAACTCGGCTCTCTCCTGGGGTAGGTCTGTTCTCCTCGTCGCCTCCAGGCGTCTCTCTCGATCTCTCTCTATATCTCCTCTCCCTCCTCCTGGCAAACAAAAGTGCCATTCTAGTCTCTTTCACTCGCTCCACTCTCCTAGAGATGTCATCAGATCTCTCATTCACTCCTCCTTCATCTCTCTCCTCCACTCATCCCACGTACTCTCTCATCCCTCCATTTCTCCTCTACGTCTCTCCTCCTCTCTCTTCTCGTGGCTCCTCATCCATGTTTGCTCCCCAAGTCCCTGGCTCTTCCATCTCTCTCTCATCTGGCATCCCCCTTTCCTTCTCTTTTGCCCTTCCTCACCTCGGCTTCTCTCAACCTTTGGAGGCCCCCTCGTCACAAAAAAAAATCGATCAGTGTCCTCTAGTCTCTCTCTGCCTCCTCGTCAAAAATGGTCGCTTACACAAAAACATTGTCTCTCATTCTCTCTCCTACTCCTCCTTTCTCATCCCTCTCTCTCAGCCTCCTCACGCTCGATCCGCTCTCGTCTCGTCTCGTTCTCTCTCTCCCTCTCGTCTCTCGTCTAACAACCAGTCGTCAGTCGTCCTCTCTCTCGATCTCCGTACCGTCTCTCTCTCCATTCTCGTCTCCCTCCAACTCTCTCGGTCCAATCTTCTCCTCTCTTACCAGTACTCCTCCTCCCTCTCCTCTCCGTGCTCCTTCTCTATTATCTCTCTTCTCGGCAGCTCTCTCTCCTCTCCTGATCAGGCGGACTCCGTATCACCTCGTCTCCTTATCACTCTCTTTTGCTCTCTCTCTCCACCTCCTCTCTTCGTCGCGTCTCTCATGTCTGGCTTTGCATCCTCTCACAGGAGTCGTTTCTGCTTCTCATCGCTGCTAGCAGTTACCGATAAATCTTATAAGCCTCTTTTCTCGCGCATAGGGCGTTTCCAGCAGTTGTGATGCTGCTTTGGCAATGTTGGAGGAGGCGATCTCTTCTTTTCATATATCTAGCAATTTATATTATCAGGCTTTATGTATGACTAGTTGGGGGGGGGGGGGGTACATTGGGGGGGGGTTTTACTTTTTTAACATATGAATCGTACAATTGATATTATAGGCTATGAATGACAGTTACATATAAATATATGGATGTTGCCAAACTTTTGGTAAATGTTTTCAATATTGAAATGATTTAAAAAAAGAAAAAAAAGCGTACTCCACTACATGTATCCATCATTCTTATGATAATGAAATGAATATAATAATCTGAATCAGTGTCACATTAAGGCAAGGCTTCACCTTCGCCCCCTCTTGAAGCAGCATGCTGTTGAAAAGGGGGTCTCTTTTTGTTTTTTTTTTTGTTTTTTTTTTTCGTTCTTTTTTTTCCGTTCATGATTTGGTCGAATTGTTTTTGTACAGACTTTGTTATTAACAATGTAGTACGATTAGTGCTCCTTGCTTTGGATTTTCAGTGCTTTGTATAACTTAAGTTAGGGGGTTGGACGGTTTGTTATATCTGCTATGATATCGGTGTGATGGTGGCGGTTCTTTTTCGGGAGGGTGGAAAAAAAAACAACGATGTTTCAGTCTTAGGATTTTCTGTTTTTGTTTAGGCCTATTCTTCATCTCTGCATGCTGCGTCATATGCTGTGGGAACCATTGAAATGTCACTCATGACAATGAGAAATAAAATATTTGAAACTTGTAAAACTTTTGTTTTTTCATTTATGGTACAAGACCCCTTTACTCAACGCTCACCTGCAGAACACTTATAGAGCGCTCACTGACAGAACACTGACCTTATATTCACGTACAGAATGCTGGCTTAACGTTGGCTTGCAGAGAACTGACTTAAAGAACGTTAAATTCATGCTGACCTGGAGATCACTGACTTACAGAAGGCTCACTTTACACTGACTCAGAGAACACTTACTTTACACTGACTCAGAGAACACTCACTTGGAGAGTGCTCACTTTACACTCACTTGGAGAGTGTTCACTTTACACTCACTTGGAGAACGGCCACTTTACACTTACTTGGAGAACGCTTACTTTACACTCACTTGGAGAACACTTACTTGGAGAGTGTTCACTTTACACTCACTTGGAGAATGCTCACTTTACACTCACTAGGAGAACGCTCACTTTACACTCACTTGGAGAGTGCTCACTTTACACTCACTTGGAGAACGCCCACTTTACACTCACTTGGAGAGTGTTCACTTTACACTCACTTGGAGAACGCTTACTTTACACTCACTTGGAGAACACTCGTTTTACACTCACTTGGAGAACGCTCACTTTACACTCACTTGGAGAACACTCACTACACTTTTCACTCACTGGATGAGTGGAGAAACTTTCACTTTAACACTCACTTGGAGAACGGTTCACTTACACTCACTTGGAGAGTGTTACTCACTTTACACTCACTTTGGAGAACGTTTACACTCATGGAGAACCACTTTACACTCACTTGAGAACGCTACTTATGTTGGGAAGAACGCTAAGAATCCCACTTTGACACTTTACTTGAGATACGCTTAAAGAACTTACACTCACTTGGAGACTTCGTGTTTCACTTTACACTCACTTGGAGAATGCTCACTTTACACTCACTTGGAGAATGCTCACTTTACACTCACTTGGAGAATGCTCACTTTACACTCACTTGGAGAACACTCACTTTACACTCACTTGGAGAGTGTTCACTTTACACTCAATTGGAGAACGCCCACTTTACACTCACTTGGAGAGTGTCCACTTTACACTCACTTGGAGAGTGTTCACTTTACACTCACTTGGAGAGTGTCCACTTTACACTTACTTTGGAGAATGGCCACTTTACACTCACTTGGAGAGTGTCCACTTTACACTCACTTGGAGAATGGCCACTTTACACTCACTTGGAGAGTGTCCACTTTACACTCACTTGGAGAGTGTTCACTTTACACTCACTTGGAGAGTGTTCACTTTACACTCACTTGGAGAACGCTTACTTTACACTCACTTAGAGAACACTGGAGAGTTTTTTCCTTTCCAGAACACGGACTTACAGAAACACACTTGGAGCAACACCACTCAGAACACTGACTTTAACACTGACTTGAACACAGACTACAGAACACTGACTACAGAGACACTTACAAAAACACTGACTTACAACTGACTTACAGAACACAGACTTACCAGAACACTGACTTAGAACACTGACTTACAGAATTCACTCACTTACAGAACAGTTAACTTACAGAACATTGACTTACAGAACCAGACGGAACACTGACTTACAGAATACTGACTTAAAGAACTCACTTTGACTTACAAAACACTGACTTACAAAACACTGACTTACAGAACACTGACTTACAGAACACTGACTTACAGAACACTGACTTACAGAACACTGACTTACAGAACACTGACTTACAGAACACTGACTTACAGAACACTGACTTACAGAACACAGACTTACAGAACACTGACTTACAGAACACGGACTTACAGAACACTGACTTACAGAACACTGACTTACAGAACACAGACTTACAGAACACTGACTTGCAGAACACAGACTTGCAGAACACTGACTTGCAGAACACAGACTTGCAGAACACTGACTTACAGAACACTGACTTACAGAACATGGACTTACAGAACACGGACTTACAGAACACAGACTTGCAGAACACTGACTTACAGAACACAGACTTGCAGAACACTGACTTACAGAACACGGACTTACAGAACACTGACTTACAGAACACAGACTTACAGAACACTGACTTACAGAACACGGACTTACAGAACACGGACTTCCAGAACACGGACTTCCAGAACACGGACTTCCAGAACACTGACTTACAGAACACGGACTTACAGAACACTGACTTACAGAACACTGACTTTCTCTTTGTAACCCTTTGTTCTTTATTCCGATCTCCGGGAGCTTCCTGAGGTCCACATGAGGAACTGTAGTGAAGAATAAATCACTAAAAAACAACCTCAGAAGACCCCTACCAGACAAAACAGTAAACATGAATATCCTACACTGAATAAAGCGGCACAATGGAATATATAGTGCATCAGCTTTTATACTGGGGACTTTTAGGAAGTCTGTTATGATCTGACTGGTATTGGTGGGGAGCATGTTTAGAGCCAAAGCTGTCCTATACAGAACAGCTCTCCGTGTAATGGAAGGAGAGAGCATGACCTGTCCTGTTTAAGAGGATTTGCTGGACTGCAGTCCAGTGTGTGTGTTTAATGTGGAATAGATATAACTATACATAACTGTACTTATAGATTTTATGCTTTTTGGGGTTTTTATTTTATTTTATTTTAATGATTCCTGATATGCATGTTAGTAAGGTAGCGGTTGTGGCCGGTGTAGTACCATACCTCGACCACCAGGTGGCAGCAAAACCTAACCGACAGTTTTTTACCTCACCACTTGGAGTCTTTAATTTTCATATGGTCTATTTTGTTTGAAAGAGTTCAAGGCACAGTTTCCAAGGTGGGCGGCAGCTTCGGCTCCTGAGGCTTAAAGGGCATGTACAGCTGCAATGCTACGGTACGTCCAGCCCTGCAGTCCGGTTATGACAACTAATCTGCAAAAACAGCGTGTACTGTGTGGATGGTGGATCATTCTCAGCACTTCATTGACACTGATATAGTCTGTGTTAGTGCGTGTTGTGCTGGTGTGAGAGGATCAGACACAGCAGTGCTGCTGGACTGGGAATTGTCTACCAACCAAAGTCCTGTATGCAGCGTCCTGTGACCACTGACGAAGGACTAGAGGATGACCAACACTGCACTGTGCAGCAGCAGATGAGCTATCGTCTCTGACTGTTCATCTACAAGGTGGACCAGCAAGGTAGGAGTGTCTAATAGAGTGGACAGTGAGTGGACACAGTGTCTAAACACTCCAGCAGCACTGCTGTGTCTGATCCACTCACACCAGCACCACACACACTAACACACCACCACCATGTCAGTGTCACTGCAGTGCTGGGAATGATCCACCACCCACATCATACCTGCTCTGTGGTGGTCCTGTGGGGGTCCTGAACGTTGAAGAACAGAATAATAGAGTATACAGAGAACCAGATGCACTACAGTCTGTAACTGTAGAACTACAGAGTGTCCTATATGGTAACTGGAACTGATGTAATGGACATTAAGTATGTGTGTGTGTGAGTTTTAAAGACACAGTAGCAAGAAGGACCCTAAACCTGCACTAAAGGTCCTGGGAGAAAAATCCTGGGAATATCAAATATCTGTTTTCATAAAGTTTCAGCAGAGGTCAGATTATAAGCTCGGCTCCACTGTGGTGGCATTTGATACAGCGCTGTACAGTCCAGCACGGAGCCTCCGAAGAGGCTTGAGAATCCCCATTGCTTAAGACCTACTGTTCTGAGGCCTCTTCAATTACCCACATCATTAGTCAGTGTTTCCGGGCGTCTTCTAATTGTACTCCTGCAGACTGTGAGCTTTTTGGAACCGTCACTGACAATTAAACAACTCATTAGTTTCCTGCTCCTGGAGCTTTGAATCAATTTGTCTTTTCCCCCTCTTTTCCAGCACCAGCTCCCCCTGTAGCGAAGCCTAATCTAATGCGTTTCCCATATCTGCTTCATCAGAAGTCCTTCACTACGAGTCTCCTTTCCAAACGTCCGGCCACAGCTTCCAAACATTGTTATAATTCCTAAAATGGCCAGGAATTCTGACCCAGAATTCCTCCAGGAAGCAGTTAATAGATCATTACAGACAGTCCTGCTTTAGAATTGGGCTATAACGGTCTGAAACTGATTGAATATGAACACAGGAACATAAATCAAAGTGATGTAAATTAAGTTATAGAAATACATACATACATCAGATATAGCTGCTCCTAGAAGGAATCGGCTCACAGCAATGGAACGTGGTGGGTAGATTTGACATTGTGAGACGTGCTAATGATTCGAGTTACACGCTCGACCGCACATGTGACGTAACCAAGGACGGGCCTTATCGCTGTACCTGACTGACCCAGCAGTCACAACTGCAGACAGACAGCGAGCAGTGATGTCCTCCATCTAGACAGTGCCAGCACCATTGACAGACGGCTACACAACACAGGACTACATACACCAAGACCATTACGGACACTGCCCTTAACACCACGTCAACATCGCCAAAGACTGCGATGGTTGTCGTGCCGGACTGTCGTGGAGGGACCCTGAATGGAAGCAGGTCATCTTCAGTGCTGAGTCCCGCTTTTGCCTCGGTGGAGACGACCAACGAATCACCGTGGTCAGCGAGGCGCCGTGGTCAGCACCAAGATGAGCGGTTTGTTGTCACGCATCACACGTACAGAGGGCCTGGTGTCACTCCACCTCCACCCCTACCACACCATCTGGATTATGGATGGGATGGATTATCACAGGACACCATTAGGAACCTCTACAGCTCCATACCGAGACGTCTGGCATGTGACGTTAGCCGCCATACTGAGAGACAGACTTCTGTATGTGTAGCTCAGTATATATAGCCCATATCAGTCTAAACATCGCTCAGCAACAGGTCAGTAACCTCACTGGCTATAAAAGAGGATCTCAGAGAGGCGGAGTCTTCCAAAGGTACAGATGGGGAGGAGTCACTCAGAAAGACTGTACTAGCAAATAGTGCAGCACTTCAACCATCATTCAACGATTCAGACAATCTGAAGAATCTCTGTACGCCAGGGACGAGAACCAGAACGGCATGGTGGTGATCTTCAGGCAGCCCTTCATTAAATACAGACATGATCCCATCCACTGTGAACACATTTCATCACTGGGCCGAGGCAAAGTGTCCTGCGGGCGAAAGAGGAAGAGGACCATCCGGCTTGTTATCAGCACACAGTTCAAAAGCCAGCATCCGTGATTGTATGGTAGAGGGGTATTAGTGCACATGGCATGGGTGACTTGCACATCTGTAAGGCTCCATTAATGCTGAACTATATATACGGATTTTGGAGCAACATATGCTGCCGTTCAGAGGATGCCGGTTTGATCCTGATTGTTTCAGTAGGACAATAACAAACGACATTCTGAAGCTGTTACAACAGCATGGCTCCGTAATGAAGGAGCCCAGGTGCTGACGGGTCACCCCCTGAAAACATATGGTGCATTATGAAAGCTAAGCTGAAGTCTTACATCGAGCAAGAAGGCGTCTTCTCCGTTCCCACGCGCCTACAGACACGACTACATGAACCTGTCCCAGCCTTGTTGAAACTTGTTGCTGGCATTAAATTCAAAATGTGATATGCTGTCTTTGTACTACTTCAAATTAAATGATTTGCGCATCGTTTCACTCTGTATTTACATTTTGCATATTTGAAAAAAAAAGTCCCTTGTGACTGAAACGTACCTAAGAGTGTGTAGTACCTCCACAAGCACTAATACCAGCTGTGATTGGATTAGGCTAGTACTGGACAAGTTTCTGTATGTAGGCCACCTCAATGTTCAGACACTCTTCCATCAAAGAATTCCAGATTTGGTGGATGCTGTCCCTGGCACAGTTCCGAGGAGAATTCCCTGTAGACTGGGATTTTAGCCACTGCTGGTAGACCCGTATGACCGTACGCCTCCATACACCTACAGATTCAGCTACTTCCTTCACACTATGGTCTTTGGAACGCCCAAAAACAGTCCCTCCGTTTAGCCAATCATTATCATATGCTCTGGAGCCGTTTACCACACATGGAACGAGACATTCCCTGCACTGTAGCACCTCTTCTCAATCTATGGATCCCGTCACTCACACCCCACAGGTATTAAAGCCCCATCTTCCTGGTGTGGCGCCATCTGCAGAAGCCTGAAGTTACTACCACCTTAAATACGCAAGGTGACTCTCCTAGGGAACTAGATCCACCAACACATACATGGTGCCCATATATATATGGAGAGGGTTACTCCAGAGCAACAAGGCTAATGCAGCTAACAAGTAATACAGAATTTGAGACCACCTGAAAGTAATCAGTGTCTCTGGTTGTGCAGGTTCTGGGTTTGTGTTGGTTCTGTTTGATTCTCTACACTACTGGAACCATGTCTCCCAAACTCCAGATCAGATATTGTATCAGATCTGTTTATTTAGGAAATCACTAATGACCTCCAGAAGCCTGTTTGTAGAACCATGCTCGCTGTGCGTCTCACCCCAGCCACCGCTCACCAGTCTCTCTGTAGGTCACTTGAGGTCATCTTACGGTGGGTAAGGGACATTGGAATGAGGTGGCCCTCATCACGGTCAGTAGAGAGTGGGTTTGGCCCTCTGCCAGTCTGTAGCTGTGTTGTCCTGTGTGTTTGCTGCTGGACCTTGTTCTTATGAACCAGACGCTCACTGTATCTGCCAGTGAAGCTAGAACCCAACCTTCGGTTCCTCGCTAAGAGCCTGCTGTACATGTGGAGACGCTGATTTAACAAGAAGCTGGAGTGGGCTCTTATTTATTTCCAGAGCTGGATACCTATACATATACACACACCTACTCCATCCTGAGCTTACTTAATACAGCAATGCAGCTTGAGGCCCAGAATTAGCCTAGCTCCCATACAAACCTCCAGGAGCGAAGGTTCAGCTCACCTCAGAGCTACCTTAACTTAAACTCAACCTTAGCTCATGAATTCAGCTTCCTGCCCAAGGGGTTATCTCTTTGGTTGGTAGAGGTAAACGGAGTCCAGTGGGTACGATATCACAGGTTAGCGTTTTCCAACACTGTGTTTGTTTTTCTCCTGGTTGGGTGCAGAAACAGCCTCCGGAGCAGACGCTAAGTTGTACGCTAGCTTATCAGATGCATATCAGAAGGGGTGCAGATCCAGGGTCACTTTTTTTGCCTTTCATATCGCAGTGGACACAGTGGCATGGACAGCGCGGAGCTGATAGTGTGGATCGGCTCTCTGAGATGTGATACCTGTCCTATCAGTCATCATCAGGTTATAGGGACAACAGACAAATTAGAACCTCTATCAATTACAGCTATCCCCTATACACGAACCAACACACACTCAGGCTTGTATTCCTGTGTTTGTGGGGTGTTTCCACTGCCTCCTTATCAAATTCACATTTCTAAATCAGTTACCAGCTGTCACTCGTAATGTCGTCGGACCGCCAAGCCAATCAGTTTGCTACCTAGTTCTGGGCTGGAGCTGCCAGGCTAATGTAGCTCACGAGCAGTGTTAAAGGCTAAGCTCACTAGCACTGTGCAACCTGTAGGCCTAAATCTTTGCACACTAGCCTCAAACGGACTGGCTAATCTGGCTTTTGGCATGGTGGTCTTTACTGTTATCTATAAAACTGGTCTACAGTATAATACATAGGCTTAAAGCGTACTAAAGGCTGTCCATTATGGTCTGTAGAAGCCTCCTCCTCCATGTGCATGGCTGAGTACGTTTAAGAGAAGGGCAGTGTGTTGTTTTAAGACCTATCATTAAGCTAATGTAGCTAACAATAATAGAACCTAGGCCTGTAGCTATGAGTTAGCATTATGCTAACTGCTTGCTCATTTGTGATGAGCTGTTAAGTAATCCCACCCAGTCATCTCAGCCTTATGTGGGTTCTGATATTGCCTGACGTACATGTTACTCAAATTCATGGGACCCCCTACTTAACCACTTCCCAGATAGGTCAGCACCCTACTGACTGTTGGGCACCACCCCCGGACCACCTAGATAACTGCCTTATGCAGAAGTTACTGCCTAAGTACTTTTTAACCTCCACTGAACACAGACTAACTTGGAGCTTGGAAACCAGGAGATGAAAAATGGCATTCTGTCTCAGACTTAACCACTGGCACCCAAACAACGCTAAGCTAAACCACCAGCTTCGCCATTTGTGGGTCAACTGTGGTCTGCCATCTTCTTACTCTCACCCATAATGCCTCAAAAGCAGGATTCTGGGAAGTCCCAGACAATAAACGGACCATGACGTTATGCTGCCATCGTTTAGCTGCTTCACCCACAACTTGGTGACCTTCTGTCTTTGGTGTGCTGAACTAGCTACAGCTCCTGCACTGTCCTGTCTCAGGGTGGCACTGTAGCGAGCGGATTTCACCAGTTGGTCCTTCACAGCCTAGCAACTGTAATTATGTCCGGGATGCCTCTGGAAAACTGAGTAATTAGAGTCAGCTAATGTGTGGAAGACCTACCAAACTAGAAAAGAGCCCTGGGCTGGTAAACCAAACATCTTAGCCAGTGAAGCTAGCATCAGTGCAGCTCTGGCGAGTGAGCGGTATTGGTTTATTATGGCTGTAGCTTCAGAAGATTTACACACCAACACACTCTGGTCCTTTTATTCATCTATCGCTTCCAAATGAGGAACCAACCTTCCTGGACTCTTTCCCTTTTCTCGTTACAGCTGGATTAAATTAGATTAAATTAATGTTCACTTGTTGCAATGCACAACTATGTTATTATCCAAAGGGATATTTTTCCTCTTCTTCTTTTCTTCTACATCATTTTATTTCTGTAACTCTTTTTTCTTTTCTTTTTTTTATACATCTTTTTCTTCTTACACGTCTTCTTTTTCTTCTATACTTTTTCTTTACCCTTCTTTTTCCTTCTTTTTCTTCTTATACTTTTTTTTCTTCTCTTTCTTATACTTTTTCTTTTTCTTCTTATACTTTTTCTTTTTTTTCCTCTTATACTTTTTTTCTTATCTTTCTTATACTTTTTCTTTTTCCTTCTTTTTCTTCTTATACTTCTTTTTCCTTCTTTTTCTTCTTATACTTTTTTCTTCTCTTTCTTATACTTTTTCTTTCTCTTTCTTTTCTTATACTTCTTCTTTTTCCTTCTTTTTCTTCTTATACTTTTTTTTCTTCTCTTTCTTATACTTTTTCTTTTTTCTTCTTTTTCTTCTTATACTTCTTCTTTTTCCTTCTTTTTCTTCTTATACTTTTTCTTTTTCCTTCTTTTTCTTCTTATACTTTTTTCTTCTCTTTCTTATACTTTTTTTCCTCTCTTTCTTATACTTTTTCTTTTTCCGTCTTTTTCTTTTTATACATCTTTTTCTTCTTTTTTCTTCTTCTACTTTTTCCATTCCTTTTTTCTTCTTCTTCTTTTTTTGCCTGCTATCTATGCCCACAGTTTTCAAGATATCAACACCAATCCAACTCCAAATTGTTAAGTCTGAGCGGGAATGCAGTTCTTGTATTCCGCTTTTGAGTCGGAGGCACAGTTTCCACATAGCAACAGATTTCTCTGGATTTTTTTCCCATTAAGAATGAATGGAATGGAAAAATGCACACCCATCTACTGAAGTTTGGTTCTTGTGGTTGGTGTAGCTTAACAGATAACACCACTACCATCAGGGAGCCACCACCACCACATGTGGGAGACTGGGGTTTGAATCCCAGCCTGGGTGACTATGCTGTGCTACACCAATAAGAGTCCTTGGGCAAGACTCAGGAGCGTCAGCTAAACTTCCAGATCAACAAACTTCTTCTAATACACCATCTCAGGACAGACCCCCGAGCTTAAATTCAGCATTGGTTTGACCTCCACTCGTCTGTTTGTCTTATTCTTCCATCCCTCTTTCCCCCTTAGAGTCCCACTCATTTTTGTCCCCACTCAAACTCCACTGTGACCTTTAACCTACAGCCACCAAACTGCATGTACACACTCAGACAGACCCCCAAACTCTAATCCACAGCCATACTGACCCGCACTTCTCTGTGTGTGGTTTATTAACCCATTGTTCATCCCATAGCAACTACAGCCTAGCAACAGCCTAGCAGGAAGTGAGAACTAACGGTCTCCTAAGGATGATGGTCCCCACAAAGAGCTAAATACATGGCCGCCCACACTCTTACCTCTCTACCCTCGTCCGCTCACACTACCAGGCCATCATGGTTCTCTCTGGCTCCGTATTCAGTATCAGTATCTGCGGCGATCATTGATGAAAGTGAGAGGATCTCGGCGCGGGTTCATTCTGAGTTCAGGCCTTTTCTCAGGTGACTTTATTTCTCTGATAACGGCGCTTTATCATCCGCAGGGGAAAGGGACACTGAGGACACAGGAGGGCTATTTTAGGCCTCTTTCAGATTCTGGTTTCAGCCCAGTCTGTTCTGAGTCAGACCAGCCCCTCGTTACATCTTACCCCAGCAGGGAAACTGGAGTGACAATGAGATTCGTGAATGTGGCCTCTATTTCACCCAGAAAGACCACTTGGGCCAGTCTGGAGACCCCCGTCAAATCTAACCATCTTAAAGAGCTGTCCAATCACTGTTCAAAACTTCAGCTTAATTAATTAGGGATGATTCAGTCATTCAGAGGTTTGATGTGAAACGCTCCGTTGTACAAGGCCTCACCATGTCAGGGCTGTTCACAGTGGTAGTGATAGGAACCAGACGTCTGTAGCCGCTACACAAAAAGCTGTGAGGCACTGCTGTACCCTGTACAAGGTGTTGAATGGCCACAGGAGAGTTTTAGATCTCAGGTTTGCTGCTGTTTAACCTTAATATCTCTAAATATATAAACTTTAAAGACTAATGTAGGTTCACTGGTGGTTTTGATGGTAAGTAAAATGTTTATATCTGTGTTGCAGACATGGTGACCCCCGGTTCCCATCTCCACCACTGGAAATAATCCACTGGAGTCTGTAAGTTTATCTATAAACAAACCATCTCACACCAAATTATTTTAAATAGATAGAAACTTAAAATAGTGGATGGAATATACCGAGATAACTTTCCTGACTACAGTCAATTCAAACAAGTAAACATCTCTAGTTCAACAGTGTTATAATCGGCTTACAGTGATCTCCAAATCAGAAATACACCAACTACAAGATGCCAAAATAGGTTTTTAGTTATCTGAGTTTTTACATCGTGACTGTCCAAAGAAAAACATGACCACCATTTTTTTTTATTCTGACTGTTACGCATCATTTGAGCTGGTGTGGCTCAGCAGTTAACACCACCACCCACCAGAGAGCTACCACCCCATGTGGGAGAGTGGGGTTTGAATCCCAGTCTAGGTAACAAATGCTGTGCTACACCAATAAGAGTCCTTGGGCAAGACTCCTAACCTGGCACTGGCCTACCTGTAAAACGAATAACCTTGTAAGCCGCTCTGGATAAGAGCGTCAGCTAAATGCGTTAATGTAAATTTAAACTCAGCAGCTGCTGGGGGGCTGCGGATAGCCTGGTTCCCCAGACAAAAGTTTTTACCCTCTCCTGTAAAGTTGCCATTTTGGAGATGTGTTTTCCTTTGGTGATTTCTAGTCAAGTAAAATGATCTTATATTTAGTTCATATACCTTAAAGTATATGTATATAGATATATAGAAGTATATAGGTCTCATTTTGGGATCTAAGCTAACTTTAAGATTACTGTACTATTTCATTAACTTGTCTTGAAGGTTTTTAGTTAAGCCAAATCTTCTCAGTTTACAGCACAAAATTTAACTTGTTTCAAGAGCATTTCTTAAAATAAGCTAAATTATCTGCCAGTATAGTCGAAAAAACGGACTAAATCATGATGCTAAATCTTATAAAACCAGTAAAATCTTAAAATTAACTTAAAAAGACCTAAAGTGAGATATGTTAAGATATATCTACTGGATATATATTAATTATACTTGCAAATATCTCGTTTTTTGAAGTGTTGATGGGATAATATATTCTCAGAAGTCTGGTTTTGGGATGCTTTTAAGCTAATTTTAAGATTATTGTATTTATTTTCAGATAATGATTTCAGATATTAACGTAAGTAAGTAACTTACTAAGATGAACTTCCTCACTATACTGGCAGATAATTTGACTTGTTCCAAGCATGTGTCTAAAAGTAAGCTAGAAGATCTGCTAATATATAGAGAAAATCTACTTGCTAAAATCATTTAAATACATCTTGAAATAATCATCTTAAATTTAAAGGTTGGTAAAAGGGAATCAGTTTTAAAATAGTTCTACTAGTTTGCCGTGGTGATGGACTATAGTGACTGTTCTACCTTACCCTACTTGTACATCTCCACCACGTTTAGGCCTAACCTTCTTAAAATGCATTCAAGCATAAAGCAGCACATTCATAACCATTTCCTGTAATAACTTTCTGTGAGGGAGCTGAGCTGGATGTCTGGGTCCTATCACCACCACTGTGAACAAAATGACATACTACGTTTCTCTAGTATGGAGCACTTCACACTAAACCCCTCTGAGGACTTTGTTTGCATCTTAATACAGTAATAATGCAGAAACTAATAATAATAATAATAATAATAATAACAATAATAATGATAATGATAATGATAATAATAATAATAACAATAATGATAATAACAATAACAACAGTAATAATGATAATGATAATAATAATAATAATGATAATAACAATAACAACAGTAATAACAATAATGATAATAATAATAATAATAATAATAATAATAATAATAATAACAATAATGATAATAACAATAACAACAGTAATAATGATGATAATAATATTAATAATAATAATAACAATAACAGTAATAATGATAATGATAATAATACTAATAATAATAATAACAACAGTAATGATAATAATAATAATAATAATAATAATAATGGTCTTTAATGTACTCCAGGTGCTTGCCATTTTAAAAGGTACATCCCCAGTGTATTTCTTTGTGTATGGGTTGTACTGCCCTCACAGTCACCCGGGACAAACCTCTCCTCAAGAGCTACCACCAGCTCCCCATGTATCACATTAAACATTAACGATACCACGTCTTCACCACACACAACATTCTCCAGAGCAAACATAATACACAGGGCTCTACACGGCCAAACCCAGCGCGGCCATGCAGGCAGAGCGAGCTGCGCCGTGTTTAGGCTTTTTTTTTTTTTTTTACTTTTTTTTTTCTTCTCCATGTTGCGGGGTGGCTACGGTTACACATCTGCGGACTGATAACGGTACTCGGCTTTCAAGTGTGCTCAGGTGTGCCACAGTCTGCAACGTCACACAGGTGTCGAGGAGTTACAGACACCGACCGGAATACGCCTTCACCTGGATCCACCTTTGCATGTCTAGAGCAGCAGACTTGATGTCTGTCCAAAAACAACCGAGTCTTTAAGAACAAACTACAACATGAGCTTCTTCTCTAACCCCAAATGCTGATCAGCCAAGGCGTGTTAGTCAGTCTGACTATCCTGAGACGAGAGGGCTTCCTGAAGTCACTTAAACAAGTAAAATATGTAGTTAAATAAACGAATATTATGTTTACAACAACCTCAAACTGAGAAATATAAGATTTATCAACCAGATGTAAGGTAACTGTGCTGGCCAGGATATTTCTGGAGTGTAGACGTGAGTCGTTATATCTTCACTGTCCACCAAAGAAAATATGTATCTCAAGTTTTGTTGTTTTTCACTTTCACGCATCATTGGAATAATAACACAGCAACTGGGTGAAGATTTTATGATGAGTGAACCAATAGGAATGGCCCAAAATCACTCTGAAAAAATAAAAAAGTCATTACATTGAACTCAAAGTCAGTTTTTGCCTTCTCATGTAAAGTCGGAATTTTAGAGATACTTGTTTTTCATTGGACGGTGACGATCCGTAATACTGGAAAACTACATGATAACCCGTCAAGTAAAATTACAGCATCTTAAAAAGTTGATCTTAAAAAAGTCTAATTTTGTTTTATAAGCTAATTTAAACTGATTATACGCATCTACAGATGTTTTTAACCTGTTTTGATTTTAATAAGCTGAACATTCAAAACACATTATCAAACAAATGATCAAAATTACAAAATCAGGAGTTACCCTAATGCTGATCAGCCAAGGCATGTTCAGTGTCCGAAGTTCTTTTGCACTGGAGCTACAGGACTAATGTAATGTAGCAAACGATGGAAGCCTGTGTTCACCTAGCACACTGTCTGTCAGTTCTCCCAGCAACCCACATAAAAATACAGATAGCAGTGCCCTGCTACTGGGCAGGACTCCAGTAGCTGAACTGAAGGCTTAAACTGACCAGCACAGTTAGGAATTAAATTAGGACTTATCTGTGAGAAAATAAGAGGTTTATTATACGTCTATTACAAACTTCCACGTTTATTGTAGAAAGGCCAAAAAAAATGTTAATGAGAATTGTTTTTAGCTTGATGCTAACATACTACTAGAATACACTAGGGACGCTAGCAAAAGTTAGCATTAATTGATTTTTTTTGGATTAATTTATATATATATATATACACATACACACATATACATATACACATACAGGGGTTGGACAATGAAACTGAAACACCTGGTTTTAGACCACAGTCATTTATTAGTATGGTGTAGGGCCTCCTTTTGCGGCCAATACAGCGTCAGTTGGTCTTGGGAATGACATATATATCCTGCACAGTGGTCATATACATTTAGCCATATACATGCAGGATAGTGGCCAGGTCACTACGTGATGCTGGTTTTTTTCCTTATTGGGCCTAGCTGACATAACCGTCCATAGTCACTATTGCATCACAAAGATGGCTGTACTGTGCAGATGCGCCAAAGACTTTGCACCAAACAGTTTGATCCTCTTTTTGAACTCTGGTATGTCCCATAATGACTCTGTGCATGCATATGTTGACAGAACTGTGCTGACTGCAGACTGAACCTTCACACTCTGCTCTTACTGGTGCAATGTGCTGAAGATTGGCCACCAGGCTGATACCAATTTAGTGAGACCTTTGTATCAGGTGTTTCAGTTTCATTGTCCAACCCCTGTACATATACACACACACACACACACACACACACATACACATACATGATGGATGATTGGAATTCAGTCCTTCAAAAACAACACAGAACATATTTTATTATTATTTTTCTAAAATAAAGAATAAAATAAAACTTTCAAACGTATCCATTATACGTGCAGCTCTGGATTATTTTTCAGCATGTACAGGAACCAACGCTACATGAACACATAATATACATTTAAAGAATAAAGAAGGAATTTAGAACCTCCATCATCAAGAATCCGACAAAAGTTCAGCTATAACAGAGCAGCTCACCAAGAACGAAGGGGCGGATGAACTACGTAACTCAGAAAGACCTCCGCACAGGCAAGCACTCCCTGATTTGTGCCAGCCAGATCATTTCCAAAGTCCAAAGCAGAACAGCAGATACGGTGTTAAGTCTTGATTCAACAAACAACAACAAGTCATGTGATGTCATATCGGAGCCCGGAGGTTCTGACTGGCCGTCATCCGCAGTCTCCGCCTCTCCATGGCTTGTTGCCTCTTCCGCTCAATCTCAGCATCACTGCACTGGCTCACCACTGCCTTGCTGACATCTGGGGAAATGGACAAAACCAGTCACACACCCGCATGTCCGTCTTTTCATCTGTTCTACTGCAGGCACCGAATTCATACGTACATTCATCTAGCTGTTAGACCGTTCTATGTGTGCACTGATACCATCACTTAGAAACAACAGCTTGTTGTGGCCAGTATCAATTCATTTGAATGAACTGAGAAAATAAATACATCCCATAATTTCAACGAGGTGATATTTGACCTGCAGCTCAGAGTATGACAGCAGGACTACATCGAAATGCTCTGTTAGGGGTCCTGTGTCATTAAGGTGTCCTGTGTCTTTGGATCTTTAGAGAGGTAGTGTGTGTGTGTGTGTTGTGAGGGCCGGCCGATAAGGACTGTGTTACGAGATGACATCATTTTGTAATGGAGAAAAGTGCTGGGATTTCAGCAAGGTGATTCAGGCAGAACACCTTTTGCAGAACAGTGTAACAGGTTTCTGGGATGTAAAGAAAGCCGCCGTTTTGAATACATGAAGAAACGAAGCAGAGGAAGGTGAATATCCAGCAAAGCCAACCATTCCATTTTTTTTTGCAGAGCTGCTGAACTGACAGTTACCATTAAAACACATACGGTATAACAGTCATGGTTCCTTTGCTTTATGTTTTATTAATTTCCCAGAAATATTTGTAATAAAGAAACAGAACACTCAAGGTCATGCGTGATCACAGAGAACATCACAGCTGTAATGATTTACTGGAACTGCCTACTCTGTTCCCTAACTATATGCATTCTCCATAAAGCACATTTGTCACAGCTTTCCCAACGTTCTGCTGCACCTCTACAATTCACACTTGAACCCAGTAAGCCAATTACTGGCGGTAATTTGAGTTATACTGATTAAAATAAGTATGAGCTAATATTATATTTATGCAGCCACAGTTTGTTCTACAGGATCTCAGATCATATATTCTATAGGTAGTTCATCACAGTATTAAAGTTCCCTTTAAGTGACAAATATATATACATATATCCTACATATGTGCCAAATAAACTTCCATTTAAATGTCTGGAATCACTTTTAATTTTAATATTGTTTGGTAGTTTATATGCTGTCAGTGCTTTAAGTGCATTCAGCATTTTAAAAGCACTGACCAGACGTTATTGTGTAAACTATACTATATATATCGCCACTGTCCAAAGAAAACCATGTATCTCCATTTTTGTTGATTTTTACTTTTATGACTCATTTGATCACATGAGCTGCTGTTTACACTGTGTATGAATTTCATTAAGAATGGACCAACAGACATGGCCCAAAACAACTTGGAAAGACATCTGGTTCCATAGACTTCCATTCAAATGAAATGAGGTTTTTGGCCTCTCCTGTAAAGTTGGCATTTTGGAGATACCTGTTTTTTTTTTGGACAGCGATGATATACTTTACAACACACTATAATAATAATTTTCAACATAATTTAATGGTGCAGTATAAAACTATACATATTGACCACTTTAAAAACCAAACAAAAAAAATCAAAACAGGTTTTACCTTTGGTGATGGCAGGTGCAGCACTGAAGGTGTTATAAGGCTTTTTGAACTGGTGATCTTCCCGAACTGCTGATTGGTCGGACACTGCTGTACTTCTTCTCTCACTGAACTGCTGTTGCGCTCTGGCACTAAATGCTCCAGCCTCTATTCCTGAAGCGTTTCTAATATGGGTAAATTTGTAAGCTCCTTTACTTGAAGTACTGGAGGAGTTCGTGCTGCTGTCAATCACATTTCCTGCTGGCATGCTCCTGAAGTTAGGTCTGTTGGCTTCGGGAAGGGCAGGTTTCTGACTGAGCAAGGGGGGCCGTGTATTAAATCGGTTGTGCTTGCCAACAGCATCACTATTATTACTCCAGTTATATGGTGGACATGGCTGTACAAACACACTGTCCTGTTGAAGGGGTGCGTTAGGAGTAGTGCTTTGACCAGTCTCGATGGAAGAAGCTAACGTCCTGCTCTGTACAGTGCTCTTCATTATTGGAGGCTTTGCAACCGAGGCCTTCAGAGGAGGGTCTGGATCAGCCGTGAATTCCTCCACCGTCTCGCAAGCTGCACAAAACAAGTCGTCATCATCCGCCCCGTCGTCCCAGATGTCATCTGAAGCGAAGATGGAGTCCAGGTCTTCATCTGCGATGTCACTCAGGCCATGTTCTTCTGTGCTTGGCTGGTTCTGCTTTCCCTCAAAGACCTCATTTGTCTTATGAAGCCAGAGGCTAGAAGAAGCAGAAGCTAATTTGGGTGAAGCAGAGCTGGAAGCTAATGTTGTAGTCCCAGCTACAACTCCCCATTTAGCAGTACCTGAAGTCTTTGGAACTTTGATTGGTTCCTGTGGTTGGGTTCTAGCTTTAGATATGCTACATTGCCACTGGTAAGGATTCGAGTTACCTGATCCCAGAACCAATGATGGAGCTTTGCTGGAAGGGGGAACCGGCCTTTGTGGACTACTCTTCGCAGAGCCTACAATGTTAATTTTGTGAGACTCTACTGAACTCTTATTCCACTGGTGACCAAACTCATGGTCCAACTGAAAGGTCTGTCGGCTTCTAACCTTCTGGCTCGACACTTGTGATGTAGTAGACATGTCTTCATTGCCAGCTTGCCGGTGACGGTAAGAGCCATTTGTGGTGTTGGTAAAAGCGCTTCCATTTTTGTCGATTTGTTTCTGGGTGGAGCTATGTTGAGGCACCGAGTACAGCTGTGGGTTTTGAGTCATCTCAAACACCAGCGAATCATCAAGTAAATCATCATTGCTCCAGTCGTCATCAAAATCTGTAGCACTGCAAACCTGCTTGCTGTTAGCGAGTGCTGTAGACGCCCCAGAAATACCTGTTTGGGAGGCACCACCCACCCCAGCACCACAACTCTGATGACTACTGCTAGCTGTGACGACAGGCACAGCCCTAGTAACATCAGTGCAGTTTACTTTTACAGCTGCTGCACCCTGCATGATTCCAGGCCTGTCCTGAGAACGACTGTTCCAACCCTGGCTGAGACAACCACTGAGTTGCTGTGTTGAACAATCAAAAAGCAACTCCAGATCGTCCTCCATTTCCTGTCCAAGTGCTACATCATCTACAGGATCGTTAACGGCATCCGTTTCAGGTTCCTTCTCCAGTGGAGCTGATTGGAGGTTCTCGTCATAAAACAGCTCCTGGTCCTCATCCATAGCTTCCACTGAGGTCTGAGGTCTGGTCTGAAGATGAGATTCATCCTGCTGGATCATATTGAAGTCAAACTGCTTGGCTAACTTCATCAGGTCGTCCACAACGTTTGGCCTGTGCAGACACACAATACGACATTCGAGATTTTCAGGTTTGTGACCTCTTATCCAGAGCGACCTATAAGGTTAGCCATATTACATGTGGGCCAATGTAGTGTTAGGAGTCTTGCCCAAGGAGTCTAATTGGTGTAGCACAGCATGGTGTTATCCATTGTGCCACACCAATTGTTGGCACCATTGTTTCCAGCAACAGTGCCAACAAGGTAATGCTGGAAAAGCATCTACTGTAATTGCTGCTGCCCAATCTATCAGCCAGCCGGCCCGTTAATGGATGGTGCACCTAATAAACTGGAATCTCTGTGCATTCATTGTACAGTCTAATTTAGACAACATTATGCCAGGACAGAAGTGCAATGGGTGGACCTTGCTGATTTGGGCTTGGTCCTGGGCTCCTGAATCTCTGGAGTGCATGGAATGGCACTGTCCCCAATCCACTGTAGCAATGAGGACTCTGCCTCTTCAGGTCTTCCATTCTAAAGTACAGAATTACATAACAGAAATAAAATGCATTTCCTGTTTTCTATTGCAACAAGGTCTGGAACACATGAAAGCATCTAGAAATTTCCCAAATGTTGAATGACGATTGTGTGTTGCATCACATAATTGCCCTTAATTAATCAATTACAGCCGAGTCAGCGCATGGATAACAAACCTTTGGAGCAATCCGGTTTACGATTTCTGATATGTCCACCAATTTCACATTTGTGGTTTTCCTCCGGCCGCGTCCTGAGGGGGAAATAAAACACACCGTAATGAAACCTGATCACAAACAGTGGCCGTCCAAGGAAAACTAGTTTTAAAGGAGAGGGCCAAAAGCTTCTTAACTTTCAATGTAAGTTACTGTACAGAGATTGTATTCCTCACGACATGGGATCCCCCAAAATCAAAAAGTGGTCGAAGTCGAAACCACACAGAATGAAACATTTGGCTAAAGGCCGAATACCAAAACGTTTTTTCACAGTGTTTCATTAATTTTGCCACCTTTTCACCATTGCATTAATTATATAGGCTAAATCCCAGACAGCAAGCTGATGTGGGACACAACATGGCACTGCTGGTCCACAGTCTGCAGTGGGAATCTGCTGTGCGCCAAAAGTGGCATACATATTTACAGCGTGCTTTTGGCCCACCCCAAAACAGATCTAGTCCACTTCTGGCACAGATACAGCAAAGTTGCCAACTTTTTGGCTGAGGCGTGGGCCACAATTTGCTACAGGGAGATGTCAACGCATCTGGCACATCGAAAGGTAGGACCTGAAGTGGAAAAATAAAGTGTTAAAGTTGGTGTTAACCTTGAACAGTTGGCACTAGCCCTGGAGCTAACGAGTAACTAGAAACAGGTAACAGCGTTATTATAAACATCACTGTTCAGTTACATTAGTCAGTTTTTTACAAAAATAAATAAATAACCACACAGCATGTGGATTTTTTTTTTTTTATAGCATTTTTGGCAATTCTTATTTCAGTTGCTGAACATGCATCCCTAACTTGGACTGTTTCTCTTGGTCCATTCAATATTGCATGTTTTTCTTCTGACAGTTTTTAAACAGACATCTGTGTCAATATGAACTTCACTTGCCGTTTCTAATAGGAGTCGCCGGTGAGGTTGAATCCCAGATGATGTCGTGTTGAAATTCAGAATCATTGTTTGGGGACTCAACGTTGTTCGAGCTTCTGAATCTGCCCTTCTGCAGGCGGGTGGGTAGACGGGTGGGTGTTTTAAAAACTGTACAGCAACAGAAACACAGACAATAGACATAAATATAAAAATAAACTCTAAGCTTATCCTAAACTATAAGGACTAGCTAGGAGCAACACTGGACAGTACAGACAGAATATGTAGATTCTGTTTCCTACAAACACACAATCATCAAACAGCCAATTTAGTACTCTTATTCTCCACATGTTTAGTATGTGCACTTTTGAATGCTGCTGATACACATGTACAAAAATGACTTAGTAGAAGAAACCACTAGAATTTGTTTATTATTTACATTGTTTAAGTATTTAAAATATCATTCCAGCCTATTAAACAGTGAATAAACGTCCTTTATGTTTATAGGTGAACAGAATTACCAGTATTGTGCTGTCATGTATTCATTCAGCTCATGTCATTTGAGCTTTAGTTTAAAACAGGCTAATAAAAATCTGCCATCTGTTCATTTCACTCGCAAGAAATCAGAATCCCAATTCAGACTTAAACAGAGTGTCCCTTTTAGGGGGTGGAAATATGACAGCATGTTTCAGTAGAGGACAGCATAACTAGGCCTCCAGTTTCACTGGATGCATTCAAAGGTCAGGACCCCCTACGCCGCAATTTAGACTAATATGGGCAATATTTACTGAGCTACACATATAGAAGTAGTGTCTCTCCCAATAGTGTGGGCTGCCATGCTTGCTAACTCTGATGTCTCGGCATGGAGACGTCTCGACATCAGCCAGACGTCTCGGGATGGAGTTGTATAGGTTCCTAATGGTGTCCTGATAATCCATCTCATGCTGTTTGAATATCCTCACACAGTTCCTGCAGATGGTGCATTAGGGGTGGAGGTGGAGTGTCACCAGGCCCAGAAATGTTACTGGTTCGTGGATCATTCTCAGCACTGCAGTGGCACTGACATGGTGCTGGTGTGAGTGACCAACTGTTAAACACTGTGTCCACTCACTGTCCACTCTATTAGACACTCCTACGCTGATAGCTCATCTGCTGCTGCACAGGACGCTGCCCCACAGGACGCTGTTGGCTGGATAGCTGTGTTGGTGGACTATTCTCATTCCAGCAGTGACACTGAGGTGTCCAGCAGCAGTGCTGTGTCTGATCCACTCACACCACCACCACACACACTAACACACCAGCACCACACACACTAACACACCACCACCATGTCAGTGTCACTGCAGATCTGAGAATGGTCCAACACCCACATAACACCCACTCTGTGGTGGTCCTGTGGGGGTCCCGACCATTGAAGAACAGGGTAATAGAGTATACAGAGAAACAGGTGGACTACAGTCTGTACCTGTAGAACTACAGAGTGTCCTATATGGTCAGTGGAGCTGATTTTGAGGAGGTGGGATTAATGTCATGTCTGATTGATATACAGTGTATGACTGAGAAGACTGAGTGTCAGCAGGAAGTAGAGGTCAGCTATGCTAGTTCACCTGAGTTTGACACCCGCCCGTTAGCTAATGCTATCGGATGTACCTGGTAGACTGTTCGCGCTGCTTGGGAGCTCCTGGGATCGTGGTTGTGGCTGGCTTGCCCTCGGGCTTCTCTTCAGTCTGTTTATTTTAGACTTGCTTTGGACGATTCTTGAAATGTCCCTGTTTTGATCACCACCGTCTTCTTTTCCGTCCTTCTGCGGAGTCAAACTAAACCCCTTCTTCTTTCCTTTGTTCATACTGTGTGAGGACTAACCACATCCGCAAAGCATGTTTAATAACAGTCGTTGGATCCAAATGATGTTATTTGCGCAATTTGACACCTTAGTTTCGTAGTTTAGCATGTAGTTTGATAGCCAGTTAGCAGGTTTGGTTTGTTTACGAATTCAAGCTAGCCGCCAAGCGAGCGCTCGTTCCCATCAGCCAGCGCGCGTCGGTGTTGGAGGACATACTTACTGCGCAACTATGCGCAGCTGAGGAGCAGGAGGAAAAACATGAAGCCTCAAGCTGCTGCGTATCTGATTATTGCAACAATTTTGAATATGATGTCTCACGTAAAGAATAAGATCTGATGTAAAACGGAAAACATGTTTATTTCTCTAATAAAAATGTATTAATGATAATATAATTATTTAAATAAGTCCACTCTCCAAACATATCATAGACAAAAGCAGTGAAAGGGGTCTACAGTGCATACGGACATAAACCCACCTTGTCATTCAATTAAAAAAATATTATTATTATTTAAATTTCTCTTACTATGTAAGATCACTAAGATTAAACCAATAAAATTGGATTTTTATTTTATTTTAAAATAGGAAATAAACATAGTGCTCAATTGCATGTCAGTCTTGTTTCCAAAATGCATCTGGCTTGCTTAGATGTTGTTTACTTCAGACTTCTTTGAGACTTTTTCAAAGATGTTTTTAGTTGATTAAATATAAATGTAGTTTTTAAAAAAACGTTTTGTCTTCTTTACATTTCAGATGAACAAAATATAATTTTTCCAACTTTATCAAGCAACTGTATTTATTTGTAAATACTTTGTCCATGAGAAGCATCCCTACTGCCCCCTAGTCCCCTTAAAACAAGGTCTCTAAATGAATAAGGAGCCCCACGCCTCCTCCTTAGGCTATCCAGTGTCTCCCCCAGACTCAGCTCCAAGCCCGTGCACTGCATCCAACAGGGTGTCATGGTCCCCATTGGAAACATGGAGAGGATTCGGAAGCGACTGCTGAGGTGGTGTTGGGTGGGGGTGGTGGGGTTCTCCGTATGCCTGAAGATTGTTGATCGGGTCATGGGAGACTGTGTTCCAGAGGGCCCCAAGGACTACGGCGCCATGCCTGATCCTCCAGATATGGGGCCAAATGGTCCCATGTGGCAGCGGGTCTGTATGGGATGTGTTCATTCTCTCCCAGTCAGTGTAGTTGGGTCTGTACAGCAAAGAGGGCTCTAGGCTAGTGCTCAGCTAAAAAGTGCTTGGCCCACAACTAGCTCTAATAGCGTAGCCACCAACCCTGCTGTAGCTTCTACCAACACAAATCCCTGGCTGTAAGCTGAGCCCTTTAGAATTAACATCTCTGCATACAGATTATAACAGTTCCTACCTAAAACATATATTCATATTCGGCACACCCAGCCGCACCCAAACGGAATCAGCCGACAGGAACGAAACTAGATGGTTAGGTTTGACATTGGTTTCACGCTTGGCCACGCAGTGCCAGGACCATTGGCAGACTGACTGGACTACATGCACACCGACTGCTACGACGACCGACCTTAACACCACGTCACCATCACTGTAGACTGCGATGGTGTCCTGCCAGACTGTCAATGGCAGCAGGTCATCTTCATTGGGGAGTCAAAGGCCTAACACCTGGGTCTGGTGTCACTCCACCTCCACCCCTACCGCACCATCTGCAGGAACTGTGTGAGGATAGTCAAGCTGCATGAGATTAATTAGCACAGGACACCATTAGGAACCTCTACAGCTCCATAGCGAGACGAGGCTTATGCTGAGACATCTCCATGCTGAGATGTCTGAGTTAGCAAACATGGCAGCCCACACCACTTACTACTTAAGTGCATCTCTTCGTAATGCACTTAAGTATACAGGCCCTCCAATACAACACTAGAGTCATGGGGGACAGTTCAGCATTTTCCACCCCTGTGGTTCATAATGAGATGATGATCTAGGTGTTACACTTCAGGAAGTATGGTCTACTGGCCGTGTTGCTGTCACATGCACACATTAGATACCTCATTTGTAGGCCTAGCTTTCTTTCTGATGGGCTCTTGTGTTACAGAACTTTCACCTTTTCTGTGTCCACAAATAAGCCCAGCGGCCTGCCAATGCCAGGCCATACATCAGAAGATAAGTGGGTGCTGTCGCGTATGTAAGCCAACCCGGCCACAAGCCTGAGTATGAGTAAGTAATCCTGCTCACTGTATTATACGGGGGCATTGATAGCGATGCTGTACCTTTCACATTGCTTTTGTGGTTTCTTTGCTTATTCGGCTGGGAATCATTTTAATATGGATATAATGGACTACCATCCACTCTGCTACTCAGATACCATGTGGTCTGTGGAGATACTACCCACCTTCATTCTTACATGACCTTTGTGTTTCCAGATTACGGCTGATTAGGGAATGGAAGCGTCAGTTGTTACAGTTGCTAAGATGGACCGGTTGCAAAGATAAGGACCATGTGTGCATGTGGACAAGTTTGTCCCATTAGGCATCTCAGAGGCATTCTGGGATAAAGTACAGGTTGGAGCTGTCACTGCTGCCGAGTGAAGAGCAGCATAGTGACAAGCACAAGAAGCCCAGATCTGCTAAAATGATAGTTTCACAGTAGTCAACAGCCCCAGCCAACCAGACTGGTCTACTCACTTCTGACACCAACTCTCGGCAGAGGAGGAGACGCTGGAAAATCGATCTGTACCTCAAGCTTGACTCAACTCGCCATCCTTGAAGACTCATGGAAGACAAGCACCCAGGCTCTTCTCTGTCCTGGCTCCCACTGGTGGAATGAACTCCCACTGGCTGTCCGAACAGCCGAGTCTCTCGCGGTCTTCAAGTGCAGACTGAAGACCCATCTCTTCGTAATGCACTTAAGCGAGTGAGCTCTAGTAGATGTGTAAGCTATATGCAGACGTGTGGACTCGAGTCACATGACTTGGACTCGAGTCCGACTCGAGTCACTAAACTGATGACTTGTGACTTGACTCGACAACATTACTAAAGACTTGCGACTTGACTTAGACTTTACCTTTACTGACTTGGACTTGGAATCGGACTTGAGCTTTAAGACTCGAAAAGACTTGACAACCCTACTTTAACATAATGAATAAGTAAAACTGAATCACGTAACTGGATCATTTTATATTAAATGGCGCTGTAACGCTAGGGAGCTGAGCCGCTCAGCCCAAATGATCCGTAACCTAGCAACAAGTAAAGCCGTAACCGTACAGCCAATCACGGGAAGCTTTGAGGGGGGCGCCAGTGTTGAATTTGTGCGGAGAAGACGAGTAACATGATCCCAAAAATAATCCTGTTCAAATACAAAGATTATAATGTAATAAATAAAAGAAGAACTGCGGTATGGAAGAGATGTGGAGTCAAGATCACAGATGGAGGTGCAACCACTTCAAACTCGACATTTGAGGCTGCACAAAGAACAGTAAGTCTGTGCTGTGTATATTTCGCGTATGGCAGTTAGCAAGCTAGCAAACGTAGCGACATAATAATAAACAACAGCGAATGTAAACAAAGCTGTTGTCCTCTGTTCGTCTCTCTCTCACACCGTTCACTGTGAGAGATTTTACTGAAAATTAAAGTGTTTAGGAACCACAGCATCTCAGCCTCGACGTGGTGAATTAGCATAGAGCAGAAAAGTGTCAAACACAGCAGTTCACACATGCTGTTATATATATATATATATATATATATATATATATATATATATATATATATATATATATATATATGTGTGTCTATATATATATATATATATATATATATATATTTTTTTATATATATATATATATATATATATATATATATATATATATATATATCGTCGCTGTCCAAGGAAAAACAAGTATCTCCAAAATGGCAACTTTACAAGAGAGGCCAAAAACCTCATTCAATTTTAATGTAAGTCAATGGAACCAGACGTTTTTCTAAGCAATTTTGGGCCATTTCTGTTGGTCTATTCATCATGTAGATCTCACAGTGTAAACGACTGCCGCTGTTTTCAAATTATGCATAAAAGTCAAAATGGACAAAAAATGGAGATACATGTTTTTCATTGGACGGCGACGATATATATATTACAGGTCCATACATTAACGCTTATGGGTTTAGAATGTGATGTCATTAAAAATTCCTGTAGGTGGAATGTGTTCTACTACTTCATTATAGTGTGGTGTTCCTCAACCTTGGCCTTCGAGGCCCACTGCCCTGCACATTTTACTGTTTTTTTCTGCTTCACCTATTTTAACTCAGTAATGGGCTGGCTATGAGGTGATTAGTTGGATCAGATGTGTTGAGAAACAATGAAGTAGTGTACTTTGTTAGCCTGTTTACAGAAATTTATAGCATACTGAAACAGCTCATATGATATCATGAATCATATGATATTCTTGTCCTTTCCTAATTTTTTTTAATCCATAAACCTTGACTTTTTGTTGCTGTAAACTGTGGTATAATGTCACATTCATTTTTCCATACTGCGTTTAGTACATATCTATTAGAGATTACAGTAAGTACTTTGTTTACTGCACAGTACTTTGCAGGTTATTTAATCCTCAAATTATTTAATTAACGATTTGCACTACTTGTTCCTGTTAAGTAAAATAGCACTTTGTTGTTTGAACTGTTTGAGATGATGCAAGTTGTTTTTGTTATACTAAATACAAACTTTAAAAACATTTATGATTATGTCAGTTTAATATACTATGAATCAGCTGCATCAGTTATGTGAAATATTGAAATGACATGACTTGACTAAGACTCGAAGTTTAAGACTTGGGACTTGACTTGAGACTTGCTTGTATTGACTTGGGACTTGACTTGAGACTTGCTTGTATTGACTTGGGACTTGACTCGAGACTTGCTTGTATTGACTTGGGACTTGACTCGAGACTTGATTGTTAAGACTTGAGACTTACTTGTTACTTGCAACTTAGTGACTTGTTCCCATGTCTGGCTATATGTGTATGTTGAAAAACTTTGTTTTGCACTTATACTAATAATTACCTTCCTTCTCTATAGGTATGAGCACTGGGCTGGGGTTGCCAGGTAGTGCACTTATGCTCATATATGTCTGTATATTGTTCTCTCTAGGTATCAGCACTGGCCCATGTTTGTGCAGCGTCTAAGCTCATGGCGAGTGTGAGAGTCTAACTTTACTGCACTAGCTGGAAAATATTATCCAACAGAACACCAAGCACGGTTGTAAGTCGCTCTGGATAAATGCCTTAAATGTAAATGTGGAAACGCAGTGCTCTGAGCACAAGCTATTTAACTGAACACAGCAGCAACAGAGCAACCGTGCTGACCTCATAACCGAGAAAACCTCCAGCTGCACGTGCATAGACCAACTATCCATCTCCACAGCCTGACACAAAATGGCACAATAGCACATACACAAGCCACATCAACTACTCGCACATTTCAAAATCCCTCTTACTCATGGAACTCTTTACCTGTTTGGTGTGAAAGAGTGATAAGAGTGAAACTCAGCCTTTTACTTACTTGGGCTAGACTAGCCCTGCAGAAGGAGAGGGAGGCACAGAAATAAGACAATGTTGATTATGCATATATATATACAGGGGTTGGACAATGAAACTGAAACACCTGGTTTCAGACCACAGTCATTTATTAGTATGGTGTAGGGCCTCCTTTTGCGGCCAATACAGCGTCAGTTGGTCTTGGGAATGACATATACTGCGTCCTGCACAGTGGTCAGAGGGAGTTTAAGCCATTCCTCTTGCAGGATAGTGGCCAGGTCACTACGTGATGCTGGTGGAGGTTCGTCCTTCTTGGTGGTATGCTGACATTACCCTGGATACCGTGGCTCTTGATACATCACAAAGACTTGCTGTCTTGGTCACAGATGCGCCAGCAAGACGTGCACCAACAGTTTGTCCTCTTTTGAACTCTGGTATGTCTCCCATAATGTTGTGTGCATTGCAGTATTTTGAGCAGAACTGTGCTCTTACCTGCTAACTGAACCTTCACACTCTGCTCTTACTGGTGCAATGTGCAATTAATGAAGATTGGCCACCAGGCTGGTCCAATTTAGCCATGAGACCTCCCACACTAAAATGACAGGTGTTTCAGTTTCATTGTCCAACCCCTGTACGTGCACATGGTAAAATGAGTTCAATAACAGCGAGGTCATGACCTGCAAAATGTATTGATTAACTGTGAACTGGCTAATCACTTGTTGCACCAGAAATGTTTTTTATAAGAATGGTATATTCTGGGGGCGGGGCTAATGGAATATAACATAGTGCAACAGGGATAATGGGGTCACTGTTTTGCCTTGACCGACAGCCTAAGAGTGTGGAATGCAAGAGCTTTATGACTTTGTAGTCAGTCGATCTGCCAATCTCTGTATATAGAGTTTTGTTAAATGTCGTTTTGTTTTCCGTCCAGTGTGCGCGTGTGTAAATAGCTGCCTGAGTCCTGTAAATAAAAAGGTGAAGGGAAGACATCTTTGTTCTCGAGCCGACCAACTTTTTCCAGGCCCTTAGGCCTCTCGCCCGACTCTACCCATAGTGTAGACCACTCCTGCACCCTGCAGGGGCTGTGGGCCACGCACTATAACAGTTATGTAACATAATCTGTGGTCCTAACAACATCCTCAAAACCTCCGTTGGATGTTGCAGGTTAGTAACGCTATTTTAACCCTAGTGGAACATTATCTGAATCTATAAACATCTTTATAATGTTATTTCAACATTAAACTAAACCATTTACTTTAAAACATGTAGGTAACGTTAGCCAAAGTTCTGGGAACGTTCAGTGGTAGCCGGGGCTACAGTACTGCTTGTTTAGCCTTCGGGAATGCTTGATCTCCCTTCCCTCGGCCGAATAATTCAGATTTCACTGAGGGTAACATAGGAGGAATTCAGTTGTGACCAGTTCTACCTACTACTCAGGTCTCGCCCAGCACATGACCCCACCAGCTAGCTATGAATGCTAGTATGTGCTTCCTCCGTGGCACATGAAGCATCACTGCATCTTTTCAAATTGCCATTAGCGCAACATCATCGAGCAGTTAGACTCTGCACACTCGGAGGGCGACACTAACTGCCAAATCTGTTACGCCAGCTAACAGATGCCTGCATTGACTAGCATCATGCTGAATGAGGGGAGGAGAGGGGCCCATCCTCCCCACCCAGGGACAGCGAGGACAATTATTCCGTGGATGGCTGTGACGTTATTTATCGCGTTGCCCACCTGCTGCTTATAGTTTATAGCCGGGCATTTCATTACATGATGACTAAACTTAACACCCTTTCCAGCCATAAAAGGCTGTGGAAAAAGCCCCGGGTCTCTCTGCATTCAGAGGAAAGACTAGCTTAGTGCTTTTTCAGCCCCTGTGTAGTATATCACAGCCACTCATGCTGTTTGGCTCAGTGCTGTTAGCTCATAGCGAACAAGGCTGAATTCATGAGCCAGCATTGATCCACGGCCTGTAAATCTCCTCGGCCTGTCCTGCTCTCTTCGCTAGGCTAGCTCAGTGCTTAGCGGTTCTTTATGTGTCTGTCCGCGCCGAGTGTGCCCCACCAAGACACACACGTACACACATACACACACGGCTCTGTGTTGTATTTTAGTTGATGGATGACTCTTCTCCGGACCAGCGGGTTGTTGAGGTCAGTGATTTACTGAATAGCTGCGGTTCACTTTACTCAACTCGCGATGATGTCATCAGGAAAAAGGTAACCGTATCTCACGACGGTCTTGAAGTGAAAGCGACTAAGTACAGCCAATATATCCAAAACCCTTCTGTATATTCAACCTAGTTTTAGGTACTGGGACTATAAAGTGTGACTAGAGCTGACATTGGTTAGATGAGTGTAATCGGATCATATCGGGTGAAACGGATGATCACACTTCATCCATATAGGTATTCTTTCATAGCTACACTTCATAGGCCTTCCTCAACAGAGAGCAATCATACAGCCTTCCAGAGTCCCATTCAAAATCCTAAACTCTCAGCTTATGGTCATGGTATGGGCAAATTGAGCCCGAAGCCAATCCCAAAGTTGAAACAGTAGATCACATGTACAGATTGCAGTGATATGCCTTTTGATCTGTATTCATCTGAAAACGTTCCAGTTAATTTATTGCATCTTATTAACCAAATCTGATGCCAAAAACAAATTCCCAGAGGTTGGGACAGGTGCATGTGTACTGCTGTGTCCCAGCACCATTCTATGTAACCATGATCCATTGAAAGGTGGCCTCGTCCGAGCACAGCAGAGTTTTAGAAACTCAGTTTTTTTAAGTTCACTAAAATTATACATAGAGTGAGTTAAGTGCACTCAGACTGTATAACTGTGGTGTTGCATAACCGTCAGTATTTTTCTTTGACTCTACAGCAGCTGTATAAATGTAGTTATCTCAAACTGAGACGTAAAGGAAAAAATTACGTCACGCCAGAGCTACAGTAGATGTTAGAATGGGCAGTCATTGATGTCTGTTAAAAACGTGTCAAATGGATCCAAAGTTGCATTAAACTCAGACGTAACAAGTTAAAGTGTTGTTTGGTTGATTTATCAGAAGGAAAGAGCAGGAGCTAATGAACAGAAATAACTTCCTAGGAATTCTGGGTAACTCCGGGACCCATACTCTCTGACTGCTTGTTTGTTCTACTCACTAAAACAAGTACACTTGAAATTTCAACCATACAGTACAAACAGCTTACCTGGATCACATGATCGCAACTAGCTACAAGAAAATCAGATCATGTCAGGGTATGGAGAGTGAAATACCAAACACCCTTCCTAATCCACCCAGCAGGGAACATTCCCAGAACTTTCTGTCAAGGACACTGCCCACAGGACGCTGCCCACAGGATGCAGCCCACAGGACGCTGCCCACAGGACCCTGCCCACAGGTCGCTGCCCACAGGACGCTGTCCACAGGACCCTGCCCACAGGACGCTGCCCACAGGACCCTGCCCACAGGATGCAGCCCACAGGACGCTGCCCACAGGACGCTGCCCACAGGACGCTGCCCACAGGACCCTGCCCACAGGTCGCTGCCCACAGGAGCCTGCCCACAGGTCGCTGCCCACAGGACGCTGCCCACAGGACGCTGCCCACAGGACGCTGCCCACAGGACCCTGCCCACAGGACGCTGCCCACAGGACGCTGCCCACAGGACCCTGTTGGATGGATAGTTTTGGTTAGTAAACTATTCTCAACCAACCGTAACTACATAGATAGATAGATAGATAGATAGATAGATAGATAGATAGATAGATAGATAGATAGATAGATAGATAGATAGACAGATAGACAGATAGATAGATAGATAGATAGATAGATAGATAGATAGATAGATAGATAGATAGATAGATAGATAGATAGATGCTTTATTGATCCCAGAGGGAAATTCAAGGCATCCAGTAGCAGATGTACACAGAAGTAACATGAGAAGCACAAGAGTGATACAGGTAGAGACTAAGATACACTATAAAGTATGAAAGTATAAAAATAGAGTCCTTAGTGTCCAGCCAACAGCGTCCTTGACAGAAAGTTCTGGTAACATTCCCTCCTAGCAGAGTCCTGTGACCACTGATGAAGGACTACGACGTGATGACACAACTACTGCACTGTTGCAGCAGCAGTATGGAGCTAGTGCGTCTCTGACTGTCCTCATCTAACAAGGTGGACCATCAGCAAGGTAGGAGTGTCTAATATGAGTGTGGTACAGTGAGGTGGGACACAGTGTCGTCTAAGGGACACTCCAAGCTAGACATACTGCACTGCTGTCTGATCCACTTAACACCAAAATGCACCACACACACTAATAACAGAACCACCACCACGTCCAGTGGTCATCTGCAGTGCTGGGAATGATTCCAGACCACCCAGCATAGTACCTGCTCTGTGGGCGGTCGCTGTGGGGTGAAGAGTCTGGTTGGCGCTGGATAAGTGCTCACTGTGCTTGCGTATCGCGCGCCATGTAAAATTAAGCAAGTGGGGGCCGTCTTCCTTCTATGTGGTCACAAGCTGAGTTATTAGTCTAGTCAAAGAAAAAAAACACCAGGAGGGTGAACTGCGGGAGGAACAATCGGGTAAGGCAAATGCCAGCAAATAACATTAGACTTCAGCAACTCAGCGTCAGTGTAAGAGTGAAATACGACTAGTTACTAGGTTTTAAACCACAGCTTGGAAAAGAACCACACGTACTGCATCGTAAAACCATTAATATTCATTCAAATAGCGCATGTTACCAAAATAAAGTCTCATGCTTTTTTAGCAGTATTTATATCCCGCTATACAATCATTATATATTTATATATATGTGTGTGTATGGTATTAATATATATATATATTATATACATAACATACATAACACAAAAATCTACATATATACATATATAAACATACAATACATATATAATATTATATAGTATAGGCATGACAGGTGTACGTACATACAGCCACACATATATATTATATACAAATCACAACACATATACTATATATACACTTATCGGTATTATACATACATATATATAACATTATATTATATATATAGATGATACTTTACTATACATACACTATCCTATCATACATACATACTACATATTATAAATAGTTATATAATCTACATACATATTCAAAATTAATACCTATACATACATACATTATATATACATATCATAACATACGTATTATATATACATACTACATAATACATACACTCAGTATCATTATATATATTTACTTTACATACATATACTATATATATATACATACATACATATATATATAGTACATACATACATACACATAACATCAATATACAATACAACATATTATACTTTAACTTATACACATATCATCTACATATCCAATAACATAAACAAATAATATATATCTATACCCTACACATACATACAATATCTATATACTAACATACATTAATAATACATAAATATATAAATATACAATACATACGAATACAATAATATATATTATATACCAGTTACATACATAATATTATATATACTTACATAACATATTATATTACATAAATACATATGATAATATACATTATAATAACATACATACAGTACCTATATATATAAAATTACATACATATATTATACATACATACATTACATATATATATATAATATCATACATACACATATATATATACTTCCAATACATTTATATATATATACATACCATACATATATATATACATATACACATACATATCCATTAATACAAATAATATCTATATACTTGTTACATACATATAATATATTAACATACTACATACATACATATATATATTACATTTATGCATACATACATTACATATACATACATATATATATAGATATTACTTTACATACCATTACATTATATATCACTACATACATACATATATTTATTATACATACTCATACAACACACTATCATATAATATTACTCTGTAAGCACTTACATATTAGGTACCTAGTATATAACATACATACCATAATAATATATATATACTATACATAACACATACATAGATATAACTTACAATACATACATATATATTAATATACATACATATAGATATACAATACATACATATAACATAATACATAATATACCTTACATACAATATACATATATATATATACTTACCATACAATAACATATATTATATATACATACATACATATATATATACATATACATACATTATATACAGTACATACATACATATATAATATACTTACATACATACATATCTGTATATATCTAACATACATACAGACATACCTATATATATACATACTTTACATACATATATACATATATGTACATATATATACATACTATATATAATATATACTACATACATATATATACATATATACATACATAT
>JAMWET010007138.1:142500-168036 GCA_024036415.1 Prochilodus magdalenae
ATCCACACACACGCACACACACACACACACACACACACACACACACACACACACACACACACACACACACATACACATACACACACACACTCACATAGACACACAATTACATACACATACACACACACACACATATACATCCACACACATACACACATATACATTCACACACACACACACACACATATACATCCACACACACATCTACACACACATGTACATCCACACACACAGACACACTCACATAGACATACAATTACATCCACATACACACACACACATATACATCCACCATCCACACACACACACACACACATATACGTTTACACACCTACACATGCATCCACACATAAAACACACATAAACATGCACACATACATACATATACACACACACACAGAATATGATAAACCGATAAAACCAGAACATTGACAGTGTGTGTGTATGATGTGTGTTTTGAACATCATGACTGTCATTAACGCATCAGTATCCACTTCTTTACAGAGGTAAACATTGTTCCGCTCCCTATAAAAGATACAAGAACTCAGTTTTATTGCAAACTTACAGTCAGTGCCTAAATCAACTAAAACCAAACTGTACCGATAACATGACAACACTCACTGAATGACCCATCCAGGCTCCACCCACACACCCCTTCCTTCAAAAACACTCAATAAATGACAGATCCAGGAACCGCCCACAAATGCCTTCCTTTCTAAGCACTTACTGTATGACCGATCCAGGCTCCACCCACAAATAATTTTCCCCTAAACTCTCAATGAATGGCAGATACAGGCTCCGCCCACAAATGCCTTCCTTCCTAAACACTCATCAAATTATGAATCCAGGCTCTGCCCACAACAGCATTTCCTCCTAATAGCCGCGGCTGGCTAACGCTATTACTAACTGGTGTGTGAGTATGTAGTATACAACACAGTTACAGCACATTGTGTTGTCCCATAATGCAACGGGAAACGGAAAAGTGGGAGCTTCTCACAGGAAGGTTCTGAAAAACTAGTCCAACCCAAATCTGTATGAGAAGACCTCCACTGAAGGGTGGGCTTGGTTTGATGAGTGCTGACGTAGCAACGGTTCATCACTTCCTGTTAGCAAGAAACGATGTTGTATGCTAATGTAATGTATACCGTGTAAATCAGTATGGAAGCTTCTCACGAACTGAACTAGTCCAAGCCTTGTTTTTGTCAACTGAAGGGTGGGCTTGGTTTGATGAGTGCTGACGTAGCAACGGTTCATCACTTCCTGTTAGCAAGAAACGATGTTGTATGCTAATGTAATGTATACCGTGTAGTATCAGTGGGCACACGACTGAGAAGCAGCCTTGGTTTTTGTCAACACATGGGCGTTTGGAGTGCGTCACTCATCTCAGATTGCATTTATTGGCTCGGGCTTGGCCTGCAGATGACCACACGTTTGCCACCTTGCTAACATTAGCTTGACTTCAATACAAAACACCACTCCACTCTTTAAAAGCTGGTTCCCCAAGGGTTCCTTAGTAAAGGCAATGGCTCTATTTAAAGCCAAGAGTTCTATATAGAAACATTTCATGGTTCTTTAGATGGTGAAATGGTTCTTCAGATTGATGTAGAATGTGTTGTGATGTTTTATAGAACCAGGAAACAGGTCCTGTTATTGCTAGAACCTCAAATTTGTAACAGATCCGTTTATATTGCGATATTGGACCATGATTTTCCACATACAACATTGTTCTAACCTATGGCACTATAAGGGGTTCTTCTATTGCTAGAAGCTTGACATTGTACTAATTACAGAACCCAGTTTGGTGCTATATAGAACCATATACAACACATTCTTCATCAATCTAAAGAACCTAAGCATGTACACCTGATCTTAGAACGTTAGGACATATATAATGTTGGCTGATATTTGCCTGGAGGATTCCAACTTGACTAGTTCAGTTCGCTACAACATCACAGTCCAGCTTAGTAGGGATGCACCGATACTACCGTTTCCCCTCCAATACCAATACCGGAACCATATACATAGGCCGATACCGAGTACCGATACTGATACTAACCCTTTTTAATCTAACTCAATCCATAGATATTTTTAAAATATTAAGTTTTGGTGAAATCTATATAGTGGGTCGCAAATAAAACGCCCCCAGCCTCAGTGAGTGGCACTTGGATCATAGCTATAAGCCGCATAAGAAAGCCTATTTTGGTTTATTACCTCTATATATTTAAGTGTTTTATAGTTATTAATAAGAACCATGACTAACAATGAACAAAGTAAATATACAATATAGTTTATAACAGCTACAAACAGAACCGAACAGAATGTAGATGAACACGTGGTGTGCATATGTAAGCACCCAGCAGCTTCTCTGGTTCTTTTTTCGTTCTTTTTTCCAGCTTGACTGAAGCGAGATCCCACTAATGAGTGATAATCGCTCAACCCATATCGGTGCAACACTAAAGTTAGTGTCCCGTCACAGTATCCCCATCACTGATAGCGATACTGTGATACCAGTATCGGTATCGGTGCAACACTAAACTCAGTGTTGTGTCCCAGTATGCCCACCACCGATACTGATACTGTGATACCAGTATCGGTATCGGTGCAACACTAAACTCAGTGTTATGTCCCAGTATACCCACCATCGATACTGATACTGTGATACCAGTATCGGTATCGATGCAACACTAAACTCAGTGTTATGTCCCAGTATACCCACCATCGATACTGATACTGTGATACCAGTATCGGTATCGGTGCAACACTAAACTCAGTGTTATGTCACAGTATACCTACCATCGATACTGATACTGTGATACCAGTATCGGTATCGGTGCAACACTAAACCCTGTGTTATGTCCCAATATACCCACCATCGATACTGATACTGTGATACCGGTATCGGTATCGATGCAACACTAGACTCAGTGTTATGTCCCAATATACCAACCGTCGATACTGATACTGTGATACCGGTATCGGTATCGATGCAATACTAGACTCAGTGTTGTGTCCCAATATACCAACCGTCGATACTGATACTGTGATACCAGTATCGGTATCGATGCAACACTAGACTCAGTGTTATGTCCCAATATACCCACCATCGATACTGATACTGTGATACCAACATCAGTATCGGTGCAACACTAAACTCAGTGTTATGTCCGAGTATACCTACCATCAATACTGATACTGTGATACCAGTATCAGTATCGATGCAACACTAAACTCAGTGTTATGTCCCAATATACCCACCATCGATACTGATACTGTGATACCGGTATCGGTATCGATGCAACACTAGACTCAGTGTTATGTCCCAATATACCAACCATCGATACTGATACTGTGATACCGGTATCGGTATCGATGCAACACTAGACTCAGTGTTATGTCCCAATATACCCACCATCGATACTGATACTGTGATACCAACATTAGTATCGGTGCAACACTAAACTCAGTGTTATGCCCCAGTATACCTACCATCAATACTGATACTGTGATACCAGTATCGGTATCGGTGCAACACTAGACTCATCGCAGTGTCACAGTATCCCCATCACTGATAGCGAAACTGCAATACCAGTATTGGTATTAGTGCAACACTAACCTCAGTGTTGTCACAGTGTACCCACCATCGATACTGATACTGTGATACCAGTATCGGTATTGGTGCAACACTAGACTCAGCATCACATCACAGTATCCCCATCACTGATAGTGAAACTGCAATACCAGTATCAGTATCGGAGCCACACTCCAAACTAAACGCTATAGGCTAAGTGGGGTTTTCACCAACCGCCACTAAAGCTTGTGCTACCTAGCATGAGTTGTTTTGGGAGAAGGCATTTGTGGGCGGTCCATGGATGGGTCAATAGTTCTGATCTTTGCATTACAGTCTTCAGTCTGTCTGCAGCGTGGTTTGGTAGCAAAGTTTGTCGTTAGCCGTGTTCCCACGTTGCAGGTAGGCCTCCTGTTGCTGGTGAAAAGAAAAAAAAACAGTTTTTGACTCCTTAAGGCAACCAAAGGGAAGTCACCCCTGATTCTGGAGGAACGTTTGTTTGGGTCTCCAGGCTCACAGCAGGTACAGTCAGATGTAGAGGTGTTTTTATTGTTAGTACAGGTCCATATATGTCCATACTGTCCAAAAGTTTATAGACAACATTTCATCTGAAGGGCATTAACAAGGAGTTCGCCCCCTCTATGCTGCAGGAACAGAAACTCTACCCATCTGGGAAGACTCTACACTGGATGTTGGAACATTGCTGTGAAGATTTATTTGCATTCAGCCACAGGAGCATTAGTGGGGTTAGCTACTGACATATTTCTGGATCACCCCAACTCATCCCAAAGGTCCCACCGCTCCACAGCCCCAATGCTGAGGGGATTTATATCCCACTAGATGGCGCTTGGCATTCGATATGCTGACCTTGTGTGTAGCTGCTCCAGAGTATCCCATGCCGTTCTATGGAGATTATACTACAGGACACCTGTATCAGCAATGGGGGGCACCGTATGGTAGCTGAATTCACTAATTTGAATGGGTGTCTGGATACTTTTGGACAGATAGTGTGGTTGATCGCCCAGTCCGCACCAGAATCCAGCTGAGGTGACTATTTTGAACGTGAAGGCTTTAATGGCCAGCTGAAGCCCAGCAGTAGTCTCTGTGTTGCTGTAGCAGTGAGGCAGCAGAGCTCCTTAAGCCACAGAGAGGTAATTCATTGGGGTTTCCGGGATTTCTGGTGTCGATGATATGCCATCTGTGATACTGGAAGAGAAGGAAAGAATAAAAGCTGAAAGACAGGAAGTTTAACACCATCGAATGCAAACGTCTGAACACTCTAGGTCAAGTACTAGTGAGGTGGGTTGTGTTTGATAAATTTCTATCTATATAATATCTATCTATCTATCTATCTATCTATCTATCTATCTATCTATCTATCTATCTATCTATCTATCTATCTATCTATCTATCTATCTATCTATCTATCTATCTATCTATCTATCTATCTATCTACCTATCTATCTATCTATCTATCTATCTATCTATCTATCTATCTATCTATCTACCTACCTATCTATCTATCTATCTATCTATCTATCTATCTATCTAAATGCGGCTGCAACCGCGATACTAAAATACTCTGGCCTCATTATACATTATGCTAATTAGCCAGTTACTCCATAGCGCTAATGATATATACACCCACCAACCACTTTATTAGGTACACCTCCTATAATGTACACTTCTTATCGATTTTATCAGCACCACTGACCATATAGGAGCATCTTGGGGTTCTACAGGTACAGACTATTGTCCATCTGTTTCTTTGTATACTCTATTACCCTGTTCTTCAATGGTAAGGACCCCCACAGGACCACCACAGAGCAGGTATTATGTGGGTGTTGAGTCATTCTCAGTTCTGTAGTGACACTGATGTAGTAGTGGTGGGTTAGTGTGTGTGGTGCCGGTGTGAGTGGATCACGGCTGCTGGATTAGGAATCATCCACCAACCCAAACTCAGTGCATCCATGGTCAGTACAGTGTAGGAGTTCCTATCTGTAACTGTTTAATATCAGTGTTACTGAGCAGCTGCTAACCGTGGAGAGAAATGATAACTGAGTAACTGACTTGTTCTCAAAAGAGGAAGAGAAAGAGACAAAGAGAGAAACGACAAGATTAAAGAGGTCAAAAGGTCAAAGCTTCAGGGTCTGTGTGCAAGGAGGCGGAGGCCGTCTGTTAGGGCAGTGAGGCATTATGGGATATGACAGATGAATAGAAGTTAAATAGGTGTTGGGGACTGGGAGGAAGATGGGAGACAGAGAGAGGAGAGAAAGAGAGAGAGAGGAGAGAAAGAGAGAGAAAAGCAAGAGAGGCAGACAGGTGGAGAGAAAAGAACATAGAGAGGGAATGATAGAAGATATAGAGGGAGAGAGATAGAAGATGGAGAAGATAGAAACGAGATGGAGTAGAGAAAAGAGGAGAGAGAAACAAAGAAAGACAGAAAAGAGAGGCGAGAGAAAAGAGAGAGACCAAGAGAAAACAAGTGAGCCAGACAGAGAAAGAAAAGAGAGAACAAGGAGTGAGAAAGGAGAGAGAGAAAGAGAGAAAGTGGAAAAGAAGAGAGGGGTAGAAAGAAGGGATAGGGAGAGACAGAACAGAAAGGATAGAGACAGAAAAAGAGGGGAGGTAAAAAGAGAGACAGAAAAGGTAAAGGAGAAACACGACGAGAAAGATAAGGGAGAGAGAGAGAGATAAGAGAAGAGGAGGGAAGAGAAGAGAAGAGAGTCTTCCTCTCCCTCTCTCTCCCTCTCTCTCTCTCTCCTCACTCATTCACTGTGTCTGTGCCACTCTTTCTCCTGTCATTCTTTCCTTTTCTCACAAACTCTATACAGAACTGGTTTACAGAACTGAGCTTACCGCTCGTACATGTCGGTGTGGATCACTCACGAGCTACATGTAGTGCCACTGAGGGTCCATCCCCATCCCAGCCAGTGATCCTGAAAGAGAGAGAGAGAGAGAGAGAGAGAGAGAGAGAGAGAGAGAGAGAGAGGTTTGCCTCCATATTGTATCATCCATTGTGGTACAGCTGATATGTGAGGTCTCAAATGAACAGCTTCCCACAAATCCATCAACACAATTAACACCTGTATAAGAGCAGCCAGCTTATATCCCACCAATCAGCAAACTGCATCACTCTCATTGTTAAGTGATCAGATAGGATTTCTGTGTTGAGACATCACCAACCTATATATGGGGTAATGACCTGGGGTACACGGATGCTGGGGAGATGGAGCTGCAGGATCTTGCCCTCCGATTTGCTCAGCCAAGTCATGGTTCACGGAGCTGTGCACACTTCCTTCGTGTATATGAATAGAAAAATTCTCTGGCACATACATCTGTGGTGTTCTTCTCAAATCCCAGAACGTCTGTCACTCTGGATTTGACACTGTCCTTGTTTGTCACTTTGAAATCTGGTTTGAGCTTTTGGGGCGTCTAGAGCAATCTGAGTTGAGTTGCATTTTAACCGCCTTGGACTTTGGTTGGGTCTTAATTTGCTGATATCAGGTATCATAGGAGTTTTTGCTTTCCAGATTATCAAAAATTAATCTGGACGCAGTCAGGATTAGACAAGAACTTGGATTTGGGCTGGCAGTCTGAACAAGGCCGTAACTGCTGCCTCCTCTTGACCTAACACTAATTCAGCTAATCCAGGCAATCATAGACTGCTGAAGAAGTCACGGAGCTGAAGCAGGTGTGGTAGAGTGTGGTTGGGATTACACTCTACTGCATGGTTGATCTCTGGGCTCTACAGCACTCTGCCTCATGGTAGACCCGTAGACCGGAACATGAGCAGGTCTGGGCTGATGAGGAACGTCTGAACTGTGTAAACTGCCTGTCCACATGTAAACAGTCCTGCTTATTGAAACGTGTAGTGAAAGGTTAAAGCTGTAACCTGGGGGTCTGGTGCCCATGTGAGCCTGTCCGTCCAGCATGTAACCTCCCATCGACTGACCATCAGGAGGATACGGCCCGCTGTGACCAACTGGACAAGAAGAGAATCAGCATCAATCAGCATCAATCAGTAATTAAATAATTCATATACATACAGAGCACCTGGCACATATGGCCACACCTTACTGTGAGAGTTTCCAACAGACACAGACCTACAGACACCCGACTACATGCTCTAGGTGTTCTAGGATTAAGCCTAGGATTAAGTTTAGGTTTTATGTTGAATTTAAATTACTTATGCTTAGGATTAAGACTTTTAGTAAGTTTGTTTTTTGTTTTAGGTGTTTAAGTTTTGGGTTTAGTGATTAGAGATTTAGGTTAGGATTAGGTTTTTGGTTTAAGTTATGTTTTAGATCTAAGTTATGATTAGTTTAGTAGTAAGAGATTTAGTATTAAGTTTGTTTTTAAATTACAATTATGGTTAGGATTAGGTCCAGGTTTAGAACTGGGTTTTGGGATCTAGGATTGTTTTTGGATTACGCTAAATTAAGATTTAGGTTTGTATTAAGGTTTTTGGGTTAAACGTTGGTTTTAGATCTAAGTTAGGGTTATGATTAAGTTTAAGTGTAGATCTGGAGTTCGGATTAAGTTTCAGTTTGGGCTGAAGTTAGGGTTTAGAGTTCGGATTATGTTTCAGTTTGGGCTGAAGTTAGGGTTTAGAGTTCGGATTATGTTTCAGTTTGGGCTGAAGTTAGGGTTTAGAGTTCGGATTAGGTTTCAGTTTGGGCTGAAGTTAGGGTTTAGAGTTCAGATTATATTTCAGTTTGGGAAGAAGTTTGTGTTTAGAGTTCTCATTATATTTCAGTTTGGGCTGAAGTTAGGGTTTAGAGTTCGGATTAGGTTTCAGTTTGGGCTGAAGTTAGGGTTTAGAGTTCAGATTAGGTTTCAGTTTGGGCTGAAGTTAGGGTTTAGAGTTCAGATTATATTTCAGTTTGGGCTGAAGTTAGGGTTTAGATTTGGATTAGGTTTCAGTTTGGGCTGAAGTTAGGGTTTAGAGTTCGGATTAGGTTTCAGTTTGGGCTGAAGTTAGGGTTTAAAGTTCGGATTATGTTTCAGTTTGGGCTGAAGTTAGGGTTTAGATTTAGGATTATATTTCAATTTGGGCTGAAGTTAGGGTTTAGATTTAGGATTATATTTAAATTTGGGCTGAAGTTAGGGTTTAGAGTTTGGATTATATTCAGTTTGGGCTGAAGTTAGGGTTTAGAGTTCAGATTAGGTTTCAGTTTGGGCTGAAGTTAGGGTTTAGAGTTCGGATTAGGTTTCAGTTTGGGCTGAAGTTAGGGTTTAGAGTTCGGATTATATTTCAGTTTGGGCTGAAGTTAGGGTTTAGAGTTCGGTTTCAGTTTGGGCTGAAGTTAGGGTTTAGAGTTCGGATTATATTTCAGTTTGGGCTGAAGTTAGGGTTTAGATTTGGATTAGGTTTCAGTTTGGGCTGAAGTTAGGGTTTAGATTTCGGTTTCAGTTTGGGCTGAAGTTAGAGTTCGGATTAGAGTTTGGGCTGGAGTTCGGATTAGGTTTCAGTTTTAGGGTTTAAAGTTCGGATTATGTTTCAGTTTGGGCTGAAGTTAGGGTTTAGATTTAGGATTATATTTCAATTTGGGCTGAAGTTAGGGTTTAGAGTTCGGATTAAGTTTCAGTTTGGGCTGAAGTTAGGGTTTAGATTTCAGATTAGGTTTCAGTTTGGGCTGAAGTTAGGGTTTAGAGTTCAGATTATGTTTCAGTTTGGGCTGAAGTTAGGGTTTAGATTTAGGATTAGCTCTTTGGTTTTAGTGTTGGGTTGATGTTTAGATTAGGTTTGAGTTTAAGTCTAGATTAAGGTTAGGGTAAGGTATAGGTTTTGTATTAAAGGGTTATGATTAGAATTATGTTTTAGATTGAAGTTAGTGTTCAGGAATGGGTTTCGGTTTTGGGTTTAGATTCAGGATTAGGTTTTCGGTTGGGTTGGGTTAAGATTGAGTGTTAGATTTAAGATTTGGGTTTTGGTCTGACATTAAGGTTTGGATGATGGCTAGGGTTAATCATGGGTTTTGGATTAAGCTTGTGTTTTAGATTAAAGTCAGTGCTAGATTTAGGGCTACGCTTCGAGTTAGACTTACTGCTAGAATTTACTAAATGTGTATCTGAAAGTTAAAGACAAGACAAGCCACTACAAAGGGTCTACAGTGGACAATTAAAAGAAAGTGTAACTGCTATTGTAGCTCTGTTTTCTTCCTCCGTCTCTCTCTCCCTCCCTCTCTCTCTCCCCATTACAGTACAGTCAGTATGGGGTTTGTGAGCTGTGTCTGGTTAACTGGCACAAGGGCAACAGTTCAGAAATGTCTTTGAACCTCCTTTCCACGTCCCTCCACCCCTTTATCCCTCCGTCCCTCCAGCTCAGCCGAAACCTTCACCCCCTCCATATCCCCCCTCACAGCCCATAAACTTCACTATAGCTCAACAGAAAAAAGACCAGCTCCCTCTGACAGCTCAGAGAGAGGGGGAGTGGGAAGCAGAGGGAGTAGAGTGGTGGAGAGCGAGAGAGCCAGAGAGTGAGTGTAGCGAGAGAAAAACAAAGTAGATGAAACATATCACTTCGGTCCAATGATTCATTTTCCATCACTTAAAACAGGCCCTCAGAACTGTAAAGTAACTTTCCTGTTTGTATTCAGCCCACTTAGTGGAAGTGTTGGAGAGTGCGGGACAGATAAGTGGAGGTCTGACCAGGAAGAGATGCCGCATTTACAGAAGGAATAAACCAACAGAGCAGATTACCTGCACGATTGGACTGATCAATCATCGGCTGGACTATCCTTCTCCTGGCATTGATGAACCTACAGAGAGAGGAAGAGATGAACGCAGGGGTTGAATCTCGAGGCAGGAAATCACACTTCAGTTTCAGATCATAGATAATCATTATCATAATAGAGGATTAGGGTATAGAGTCATTTAATAAACATCCTCAAAAATGTGAAATTATCATGAAAGCATCATTTCAGGAGCAATCTGAAGATACGGTAATACAGGTGTGAAAAAGCATTGACGGATGTAAGAATTGATAAGAAGGTATTACAATAATATTCAAAGTATCAAAAGAAAGTGTGGTATATATGTTTATATTGTTGAATGAGTCATATGTGTTTAATCCATTTATTTTTAATCAACTGAATCAAATTCTAAATCAAACCCAATTATTCAAAGTGAACCAAATAAAAACATTCTGGTTTTTTAAATCTAATTTCTGAATTTTCCTAAACACACAATAGTAATGAAATGAAACTACAATATAGTGGAATTGTACAAATAAAATTCTAAATTTCCCCAAAATAAAGACTGACAAGAATGAAATCTGGAAATCAATTTTAAATTATTTTTACAAAGTTACAATTTTTGTACAAAATGAATCTAATAAGGCTGAAAATCTAGTATAATTCTGTACCAAGCCAAAAATAAACTTTAATATAACTTTAATAATAGAATTCTGAATTATTAAAAATTAGAAAACCAAATTCAAATAGATCATCATCATCCCATTTTTAAGTTATGAATTTTACCAAATTAATTAAGGGTTGGTCATTTAGATTTAGTGTTAGATTTAGGATTAGCTCTTTGGTTTCAGTTTTGGGTTATGTTAAGATTATTTTTGAGTTTATGCTAAAAGTCTAGATTAAGGTTAGGGTAAGGTATAGGTTTTGTATTAAAGGGTTATGATTAGAATTATGTTTTAGATTGAGGTTAGTGTTCAGGAATGGGTTTTGGTTTTGGGTTTAGAATCAGGATTAGGTTTTGGGTTGGGTTGGGTTAAGATTGAGTGTTAGATTTAAGATTTGGGGTTTGGTCTGACATTAAGGTTTGGATAAAGCCAAATATAAACTTTAATACAACTTTAATAATAGAATTCTGAATTATTAAAAATAAGAAAACCAAATTCTAATAGATCATCATCCCATTTTTAAGTTTTGAATTTTACCAAATTAATTTAAGGGTAGTCATATTGAAACTTTTGAAGGAAGATAGTTCAGAATTCTAGCAAACTAATCAAATGTAACAGAACTGAATTGCCACAAACTTTTTCCCTTTTTTTTTTATATTGTACCAAAATAATCAAACTGTCTAAAAGTATCTTAAACATATATCTATATCAAATCACCAATACCGATGTATTTTGTCACTTGTGAAATTTACCAAAACAATCAGATCACACTGAACTGAAAAAGATAACAGGCCTGAACTTTATTGAATAGTTTGTATAGTAACTATCATATTTGTAAAAATTGAATATTTAACAATGTAATTCTGAATTTTGATCAAAATAACTGAAATAAACTCGAATCCTGAGGAATCACCTCGGAGCCTACCGCGACTGTTCGGCGATCAGACTCGGTAAAGTAAACCTGTGAATGATGTCGCTGTACAGACGAGCTCCGAGTGCTCCTACTATCAGCTCCCCTGCAATGCTTCACCTTTTGACTCTGTGACCTGATGACCTCACATGCTGAGCAGAGTTGCAGCTCTGGTCTTTCTCAGCCTAAAAACCCCCTCGCGACCTCTGACCTCCAGGTGCCAGCGCCCTGGTCGGCGCATGATTTATGTCGCCCCTGTTTCACCCCGGGCGGGCCGGTTCTATTTCATGTTCTCTCAGAAAGGTGGGGGTCATTCAATACAGGGCCAGTTCACACGCTGCGAAGGACGAAAGTGAGCTAACAAGGACCCGCGACTGGAGGGCATGAAGATCTACTCAGTGGGTTTTGTTCACTTTCTCTAAAATTAGGGTTCTAGACAGGGTTCCTTGAGGTCAAAGATGAGCACTTTTGGTTCCTGTTATAGTTGTAAAAGAGAGGTATGAGGTTAAGCTCTAAAAATGTCAGTTTAATGTCTGTGTTTATCAAATACTGATGATAAATTATCTTCACATCAGGCTTTGACTAGAACCATACTTCAAAGCCAAGAACCTTTGTTGGGAGTGTACAGAAGGGCAAATAAAATACTGTAGCTAGAACCATACATCCAAAAACACTATGTTTGAAGCTTAAAAGAAGGAAATCAAAGTATTTATGTGTGTGCAAGAAGCAAAGTACAAATAAGGGTTCCTTGCATGGTTCTACGGGTGAACCCAATTTGGTTCCACAAAGAAAAACGTTTCAGGGAACCTTTAAAGAACTTAATCCACGTCATATATAAACACTCAATGAAGCATCCTTACATTTCCAGAACCTGCACTTTATGTGAAGGTTCTTTAAACCTTTATCCCAAGGTTCTTCACACACTCTCCTCTCTTTTCTGCGCCCGGTTCTACGTGGAAATAACGGTGGTTCTACCTTCGCCATCACGCCCTTGCTGGCTTCTCCCTTTAAAAAGAGCCCAGCTGAAAATGAGCCAGATGGCTAACGCTAGCCAAAAGAAGGTCTTTAGAACAATGCCATTGAGGAACCACTTTTGTTTTCTTAAGGAACCTTGCAGTGGAGGGTTCTTTAGAGAACCGTATCTGTAAATTAGAAATGCAAGCTTCATAAAGATGTGCACCTCTAAAGAACTTTAAGGTGAAGGTTTGATACCAATGAAGGTTGTTCCATTAGACCATACGACCAAGCCAGGAACCACTCAGGAACCCAGTCAGGAACCTTCATTAATAGAATGTATTAATGAAATATGTATCTTTGGGTTAATTGATATATGACATCACCACTGTAAGAAAACCTCATATCCCCAATCCCGCTAACGAGCCCACTGCTAGGACAGCTCCAGTTTACAACACCGTGCCCATTAAAAACAGACCCCAGATCAGCTTTCTTACAAGTAGGCCTAATCCGTTCTGGTTGCAAAGGACCTCCCTCTGAGCTGCCTGTCCAGTGGCCAATCAGAGACGAGAACAGAAGCCCATACGGTGAAAAAGCCTACCCCTTCTTTTAGGGGGTAAAATTTGACCCCTCACTGACCCCTCACTTCACACCATGAGGTTGGGTTTACGAGCTGGAGGCCCTGCCTTCTCACCCCGAACACACACACGCCAAACACGCACCATAAACGTACAGGGGTGGGATGTGTGTTATGTGAGGCCCACTCGCCAACACGAAACAGCACAGGCTGGTACTTCAGTCTGCTCATACAAGTGTATGGCAGGAGATCCAGCAGCATGGAGGAACAGGTAACTCCTCAGAAGTCAGAGGCATGGTTAACACCACTACCCACCAGACAGCTACCATCCCATGTCGGAGACGGGGGTTCGAATCCCAGGCTAGGTAGCGAATGCTGAGCTACACCAATAAGAGTCCTTGGGCAAGACTCCTAACACTGCTCTGGCCTACCTGTAAATCGAATAACCTGCACCCAAAAGGAAACAGCTGGTAACTTGGTAACAGTGAGACATAAGAATGATGATGTGAGTAACGGTGGGCTGTATCCTGTATAACGGTGGGCTGTACCTGACTGACCCAACAGCCATGACACACAGCGAGCAGTCATGCCCTCCATGAGTCATCCTGTTAGTGCCAGCACTATTGCAGATGGCTGCACCACACAGGACTACATGCACACAGACCGTTACGAGGACTGTCCTTAACACCACGTCAAGGCAGTGGTGTCGTGCCACGTTGTCATGGAGTGAATCAGAATGGCAGCAGGTCAAGTCCCGCTTCTGTCTTGGTGGAGATGACCAACGAATCTGGGATCAGCACCAGGAGGAACGGTTTGTTGTCACACATTGCACCTTCTGATGACTTGATGGGGACAGTTCTTGTGGCACTTCCAGGTCTTCCAGGTGGTTGTTAGGAGTCTCCGTTTCTCTGTAGCTCTTATTTCTTGAACGTAGGGTTCCCTTTGGATTCCCTGTTCTTCATGCAAGTGGTTTATTTTCCATGTAATCTCCCCGGAGAAAAATCGAATGAAAACGTAACGTCACGTGTTTTATTGCTGTTTAGACTCCTGTTAAATGATTTACATGCTTCATTTAAACAGTGCGGCAAAATAGAGGTAATAACTCTCCACTTCTGAACGCTAAATCCTGGATTTATGTATACAGGAATGAATTTATATGTGTTCGTCATTAGACACACTTGGCCTGGTCCAGCCATAAAATGTCCGTCTGGCTGCACCGTAATGTGGGGTTACTCAGCGGTCATCCATCGTATGTGGGTGGGTTTAAATAAACCAGTCCAGCTGTTCACCGTGGAAATTTTGTTTAATGTGACAAGTGCTCGTTTGCACTCCTCCCTGCACCCCCTCACCTGTTCTCAGAGCGGAACACACTGTCGCCTTGTAGCAGAGCATTCTGGAAAGATCTGACAAGGTTCCAGGGCGCAGGAATGGAGCACGGGGAAACAACGACGGGGATTCATGATATCGAATTCATAGGCAGGTTAAGTCTGAAATCCACTCGCACGCCTATAATAGAACAGGGACTATATGATACATTCTATATTCCCTGTTCTATTATAGCGTTAGCGAGTGGATTTGCAGACTTAACCTGCCTTATCGAATTCGATATCATGATCGCGCTGCGTGCGTTGTTTCCCCCGTGGTCTCCTATTCCTGCGCCTGGAACCTCTGTCAGATCTTTCAGATATGCTCTGCTACACAGGCGACAGTGTGTTCCGCTCTGAGAACAGGTGAGGGGCTGCAGGAGGAGTGCTTAAACGAGCACGGTGTGTCACATTAAACAAAATTTCCACGGTGAAAACAGCTGGACTGTTTATTTTAAACCCACCCACATACGATGGATGGACCGCTGAGTAACCGCCACATTACGGTGCCAGCCAGACGGACATTTTATGGCTGGACCAGGCCAAGTTGTGTCTAATGACGAACACATATAAATTCATTCCTGTATACATAAATCCAGGATTTAGCGTTCAGAAGTGGAGAGTTATTACCTCTATTTTGCCGCACTGTTTAAATGAAGCATGTAAATCATTAACAGGAGTCTAAACAGCACATAAAACACGTGACGTTACAGTTTTCATTCGATTTTCTCTCCGGGGAGATTACAAGGAAATAACCCACACTTGCATGAAGAACAGGGAATCCAAAGGGAATCCCTACGTTCAAGAATAAGAGCTACAGAGAAAGAAACGGAGAACTCTAAAACAACACACTGGAAGACCTGAAGTGCCACAAGAATACTGTCCCCATCAAAGTCATCAGAAGGTTGCAATGTGTGAGACAAGCAAAACCGTTCCTCCCTGGTGGCTGATCCCAGATTCGTGGTCATCTGGCCGCACCAAGACAGAAAGCGGGACTTGACCTGCTGCCATTCTAAGATTCACTTCCATGACAACGTGGCACGACACCACTGCCTTGACGTGGTGTTAAGGACAGTCCTCGTAACGGTCTGTGTGCATGTAGTCCTGGTGGTTGCAGCCATCTGCAATAGTGCTGGCACTAAAGGATGAGCTCATGGAGGGCATGACTGCTCGCTGTGTGTCATGGCTGTTGGGTCAGTCAGGTACAGCCCACCGTTATACAGGATACAGATGCCAACCGTTACTCACATTCATCATTCTTATGTCTCACTGTTACCAAGTTACCAGCTGGTTCCTTTGGGTGCAGGTTATTCGATTTACAGGTAGGCCAGAGCAGTCAGTAGTTAGAGGAGTCTTGCCCAAGGACTCTTATTGGTGAGGTAGCTCCAGCATTCGCTACTAGCCTGGGATTCCGAACCCCCGTCTCCGACCACTGGGATGGTAGCTGTCTGGTGGTAGTGGTAGTGGTGTTAACCATGCCTCTGACTTCTGAGGAGTTACTGTTCCTCCATGCTGCTGGATCTTCCTGCCATACACTTGTATGAGCAGACTGAAGTTCCAGCCTAGTGCTGTTCGTGCTGTTGGCGAGTGGGCCTCACACAACACAACATCCCACACCCACTGTACGTTTATGGTGCGTGTTTTGGCGTGTGTGTGTTCGGGTGAGAAGGCAGGGGCCTCAGTACTCGTAAACCCAAACCTCATGGTGTGAAGTTGAGGGGTCAGCGACCCAATGGGTCAAATGTTACCCCCTAAAAAGAAGGGGCAGGCTTTTTCACCGTATTGGCTTCTGTTCTCGTCTCTGATTGGCCATTGGGACAGGCAGTCTCAGAGTGTGTATGGTGTCCTTTGCAACCAGAAACGGATTAGGACCTACTTGTAAGAAAGCTGATCTGGGGTCTGTTTTTTAATGGGCACGGTGTTGTAAACTGGAGCTGTCCTAGCAGTGGGCTAGTTCTTTTAGCGAGATCTTTGGGGATATGAGGTTTTGAGGTTTTCTTACAGTGGTGATGTCATATATCAATTAACCCAAAGATACATATTTCATTAATGCATTCTATTAATGAAGGTTCCTGACTGGGTTCCTGAGTGGTTCCTGGCTTGGTCGTATGGTCTAATGGAACAACCTTCATTGGTATCAAACCTTTACCTTAAAGTTCTTTAGAGGTGCACATCTTTATGAAACTTGCATTTCTAATTTAAAGATACGGTTCTCTAAAGAACCCTCCACTGCAAGGTTCCTTAGGAAACAAAAGTGGTTTCTCAATGGCATTGTTCTAAAGACCTTCTTTTGGCTAGCATTAGCCATCTGGCTCATTTTCAGCTGGGCTCTTTTTGAAATGAGAAGCCAGCAAGGGCGTGATGGCAAAATAAAGAACCGCCGTTATTTCCACGTAGAACCGGGCGCAGAAAGGAGATGAGAGTGTGTGAAGAACCTTGGCATAAAGGTTTAAAGAACCTTCACATAAAGTACAGGTTCTGGAAATGTAAGGATGCTTTATTGAGCGTTTATATATGATGTGGAGAAAGTTCTTTAAAGGTTCTCTGAAATGTTTTTTTGTGGAACCAAATTGGGTTCACCCGTAGAACCATGTAAGGAACCCATATTTGTACTTTGCTTCTTGCACACACATAAATACTTTGATTTCCTTCTTTTAAGCTTCAAACATAGTGTTTTTGGATGTACGGTTCTAGCTACAGTATTTTATTTGCCCTTCTGTACACTCCCAACAAAGGTTCTTGGCTTTGAAGTATGGTTCTAGTCAAAGCCTGATGTGAAGATAATTTATCATCAGTATTTGATAAACACAAGCCTTGACATTAAACTGACATTTTTAGAGCTTAACCTCATACCTCTCTTTTACAACTATAACAGGAACCACAAAAGTGCTCATCTTTGACCTCAAGGAACCGGCTGTCTAGAACCCTAATTTTTAGAGAAAGTGAACAAAACCCCACTGAGTAGATCTTCATTGCCCTCCAGTCGGCGGGTCCTTGTTAGCTCACTTGTCGTCCTTCGCAGCGTGTGAACTGGCCCTGTATTGAATGACCCCCACCTTTCTGAGAGAACATGAAATAGAACTGCGGCCCCGCCCGGGGTGAAAACAGGGGCGACATAAATCATGCGCCGTACCAGGGGCGCTGGCTACCTGGAGGTCAGAGGTCAGCGAGGGGGTTTTTAGGCTGAGAAAGACTCAGAGCATGCAACTCTGCTCAGGCATGTGAGGTCATCTAGTCCACAGAGTCAATAAGGTGAAGCATTTGCAGGGGAGCTGATAGTAGGGAGCACTCGGAGCTTGTCAGGTACAGCGACATCATCATGTGTTAGGTTTGTTACTTTACCGAGTCTGATCGCCAACAGTCGGGCTGGTAGGCTCCGAGGTGATTCCTCAGGATTCGAGTTTATTTCAGTTATTTTGGTGCAAATTCAGAATTACATTTTTAAATATTTAATTTTTACAAATATGATAGTTACTATACAAAACTATTCAATAAAGTTCAGGCCTGGTATCCCTTTTTCAGTTGCAGTGTGATCTGATTGTTTGTGCGTAAATTTCACAAGTGACAAAATACATCGGTATTGGGATTTGATATAGATATATGTTTAGAAGATACTTTTTAGACCCCAGTTGATTTATTTTGGTACAATATTAAAAAAAAAAAGGGGAAAAAGTTTGTTGGCAATTCAGTTCTGTTACATTTGATTAGTTTGCTAGAATTCTGAACTAGTCTTCCTTCAAAAGTTTTCAATATGGACTACCCTTAAATTAATTTGGTAAAATTCAAAACTTAAAAATGGGATGATGATCTATTTTAATTTGGTTTTCTTATTTTTAATAATTCAGAATTCTTATTATTAAAGTTGTATTAAAGTTTATATTTGGCTTTATCCTAAACCTTAATGTCAGGGAGCATCAAAACCCTAAATCTTAAATCTAACACTCAATCTTAACCCAACCCAACCAAAACCTAATCCTGATTCCTAAACTCCAAAACCAAAACCCATTCCTGAACACTAACCTCAATCTAAAAAACATAATTCTAATCATAAACCCTTTAATACTAAAACCTATAGCCTTACCCTAACCTTAAATCTAGACTTTTAGCATAAAACTAGAAAAAAATAATCTTTAACATAACCCATAAACTAAAACCAAAGAGCTAATCCTAAATCTAACACTAAATCTAAATGACCAACCCTTAATGTAATTTGGTAAAATGCATAACTTAAAAATGGGATGATGATGATTCTATTTTGAATTTGGTTTTCTAATTTTAATAATTCAGAATTCTATTATTAAAGTTATATTAAAGTTTAGTTTTTGGCTTGTGTACAGAATTATACTAGATTTTCAGCCTTATAGATTCTTTTGCTTAGCGAAAAATTGTAATTTTGGTTTAAAAAAATAATTTACAAATTGATTTCCAGATTTTCATTCTTGTCATGTCTTTATTTTGGGGGAAGGAAATTTAGAATTTTAATTTGTACAATTCGCACTTTATATTGTAGTTTCATTTCTAATTACTGATTGTGTGTTGTTAGGAAGAGATCAGCAAATTGAGTTTAAAATAAAACCAGAGAGTGGTTTTTTATTTGTGTCACTTTGAATAATTGGGTTTTGATTCTAGAATTTGATTCAGTTGATTAAAAATCAATGGATAAAACACATATGACTCATTCAACAAGATAAAACATATCTACCCACACATTTCTTTGGATTACTTTGAATATTATTGTAATACCTTTCTATCAATTCTTACACCCGTCAATGCTTTTTCACACCTGTATTCGCTGTGATCTTCAGATTGACTCCTGAAATGATGCTTTCATGATAATTTCACATTTTGAGGTATTGTTTATTAAATGACTCTATGTACCCTAATCCTCATAGTATGAGAATGATTATGCTATGATGCTGAAAACTGAAAGTTGTGATTTCTGCCCTCGAGATTCAAACCCCTGCGTTCATCGTGTCCTCTCTATGTAGGTTTCATCAATTGCCAGGAGAAAGGATTAGTCCAGCCGAGTGATTGATCAGCCAATCGTGCAGGTAATCTGCTCTTGTTGGTTTTATTCCCTTCGTGTAAATGGCTGCATCTTCTTCCTGGTACAGGACCTCACTTAGTGTCTTGTCCGCAGTCTCAACACTTTCCACTAAGTGGGCTGAATACCAAAACAGGAAAAGTTACTTAACAGTTCTGAGGGCCTGTTTAAGTGATCCCGAAATGAATCATTGGACCGAAAGTGACTATGTTTCCTATACTTTGTTTTTTGCTCTCGCTACACTCACATTCTCTGGTCTCTCTCGATCTCCACCACTCTACTCCCTCTGCTTCCCTACTTCCCCCTTCTATCTGAACGAGCTGTCAGAGGGAGCTGGTACTTTTTGCATGTTGAGCTATACGTGAAGTTTATGGGTCTGTGAGGGGGGATATGGAGGGGAGTTCGAAGGTTTCGGGCTGATGGCGAGGGAACGGAGGGATAAAGGGAGTGGAGGGGACTGTGAAAAGGAGGTTCAAAGGACATTTATGAACTGTTTGCCCTGGTGCCAGTTAACCAGACACAGCTCACAAACCCCATACCTGACTGTACTGTAATGGGGACGAGAGAGAGGGAGGGAGAGAGAGAGACGGAGGAAGAAAACAGAGCTGACAATAGCAGTTACACTTTCTTTTAATTGTCCCACTGTTAGACCCTTTGTAGTGGCTTGTCTTGTCTTTAACTTTCAGATTTACACATTTAGTAAATTCTAGCAGTAAGTCTAACCGAAGCGTTAGCCCTAAATCTAGCACTGACTTTAATCTAAAAACACAAGCTTAATCCAAAACCCATGAATTAAACCCTAGCCATCATTCCAAAAACCTTAATGTCAGACCAAAAACCAAATCTTAAATCTAACACTCAATCCTTAACCCAACCCAACCGAAAAAACTAATCCTGAATTCCGAAACCCAAAAACCGCAAACCATTCCTAAACACTAACTTCAATCTAAAACATAATTCTAATCATAACCCTTTGATACAAAACCTATACCTTACCCTAACCTTAATCTAGACCTAAACTCAAACCTAATCTAAACATCAACCCAAAACTAAAACCAAAGAGCTAATCCTAAATCTAAACCCTAACTTCAGCCCAAACTGAAACCTAATCCGAACTCTAAACCCTAACTTCAGCCCAAATTGAAATATAATCCTAAATCTAAACCCTAACTTCAGCCCAAATTGAAATATAATCTTAAATCTAAACCCTAACTTCAGCCCAAACTGAAACATAATCCGAACTCTAAACCCTAACTTCAGCCCAAACTGAAACCGAAATCTAAACCCTAACTTCAGCCCAAACTGAAACCTAATCCAAATCTAAACCCTAACTTCAGCCCAAACTGAAATATAATCCGAACTCTAAACCCTAACTTCAGCCCAAACTGAAACCGAACTCTAAACCCTAACTTCAGCCCAAACTGAAATATAATCCGAACTCTAAACCCTAACTTCAGCCCAAACTGAAACCTAATCCAAACTCTAAACCCTAATTTTAGCCCAAACTGAAACCTAATCTGAACTCTAAACCCTAACTTCAGCCCAAACTGAATATAATCCAAACTCTAAACCCTAACTTCAGCCCAAATTTAAATATAATCCTAAATCTAAACCCTAACTTCAGCCCAAATTGAAATATAATCCTAAATCTAAACCCTAACTTCAGCCCAAACTGAAACATAATCCGAACTCTAAACCCTAACTTCAGCCCAAACTGAAACCTAATCCAAATCTAAACCCTAACTTAAGCCCAAACTGAAATATAATCTGAACTCTAAACCCTAACTTCAGCCCAAACTGAAACCTAATCTGAACTCTAAACCCTAAAACTTCAATGCCCCAAACTGAACCTTAATCCGCTCCTCCCTTAACTCTAAGAACCCTAACTTCAGCCATAACTGCAATAATATAATGGAACTCAGCTAACACAAACTTCTTCCCAAACTGAAATATAATCTGAACTCTAAACCCTAACTTCAGCCCAAACTGAAACCTAATCCGAACTCTAAACCCTAACTTCAGCCCAAACTGAAATATAATCCGAACTCTAAACCCTAACTTCAGCCCAAACTGAAATATAATCCTAAATCTAATCATAACTCCAGATCTACACTTAAACTTAATCATAACCCTAACTTAGATCTAAAACCAACGTTTAACCCAAAAACCTTAATACAAACCTAAATCTAAATTAGTGTAATCCACACAAAAAACAATCACCATATATGCACCAAAACCCAGTTCTAAACCTGGACCTAATCCTAATAATTGTAATTTAAAAACAAACTTAATACTAAGTCTTACTCTAAGCATAAGCATAACTTAAACCAAAGCCTAATCCTAACTCTAACACTAAACCCATATGAAGGGACGCAAAAGGACCAATAACAAGAACAGAAAGATGCGAAAAGATATTGCAAAGAGGACCCAACCGGACCAGTGCAAGAGTTACCGTATTATTATCGTTCCCCCATAATACTAAAATGAGAGTGTAAATTCAACATAAAACCTAAACTTAATCCTGTAGCTTCAATCCTAGAACACCCATAGAAGCATGTGAGTCGGGTCATATGTCTGTAGACACTGAGTGTCGGTTGGGAAAAACTCTCACAGTAAGTTCGTAGGCCATATGTGCCAGGTGCTCGTATATTGTATATGAATGAATTATAAATTACTGGTTGATGCTTGTTGATGCATGCATTCTGTGCTTCATGCCAGTGGTCACAGCGGGCCGTATCCTCCTGAATGGTTTCAGTCGATGGGAGTGTGTACCATGCTGGACGGAACAGGCTACATGGGCATAACCAGGACCCCCAGGTTTATAGCTTCAACCTTTCACCACACACGGGGTTTCACAATAAGGCAGGGACATGTGTTTTACATGTGGACAGGCATTTTACAAAGTTCCAGACGTTCCCTCATGCAGCACCAGGACCTGCTCATGTATTGCCTGGTACTGATCGGGTCTACCATGAGCAGAGTAGATGTTAGAAGCCCAGAGATCAACCATAGCAGTAAGAGTGTAATCCCCAACCACACTCTACCACACCTGCTTCAGCTCCGTGACTTCTTTCAGCAGTCTATGATTTGCCTGGATTAGCTGAATTAGTGTTAGGTCAGAGGAGAGGCAGCAGTTACGGCCTTGTGGTCAGACTGCCAGCCCCAATCCAAAGTTCACCTGTGCTAAGCCTGACTGCGTCCAGATTAATTTTGTGATAATCTGGAAAGCAAAAAAAAACTTTCCCCTATGATACCTGATATCCAGCAAATAAGGACCCAACCAAAGTCCAAGGCTGGTTTTAAAATGCAATCTCAACTCAGATTGCTCTTAGACGCCCCAAAAGCTCAAACCAGATTTCAAAGTGACAAACAAGGACAGTCGTCAAATCCAGAGGTGAACAGACGTTCTGGGATTTGAGAAGGGAAACACCCCAGATGTATGTGCCAGAGAAGAATTTTTCTATTACACTATACACGGAAGGAAGTTGTGCACAGCTCAGTCGTGAACCATGACTGGGCTGAGCAAATCCGAGGGCAAGATTTTTTTTTTTTTTTTTTTTTTTTTTTTTTTTTTTCCCCTGCCAGCTCCAATCTCCCCAGCATCCATGTACCCCAGGTCAATACCCCATATATAGGTTGGTGATGGTGCTCAACACAGAAATCCTATCTGATCACTTAAAACAATGACAGGAGTGATGCAGTTTGTGCTGATTGGTGGGATATAAGCTGGCTGCACTTATACAGGTTGTTAATTGTGTTGATGGATTTGTGGAAGCTGTTCAGTTTGAGACCTCAGCATATCAGTTTGATTGTACCACAATGGATGAGTACACATATGGAGGCAAACCTCTCTCTCTCTGTCACTCTCTACTCTCTCACTGTCTCTCTCTCTCTCTCTCCTCTCTACACACTACTAGCTCTCCAATACCTTGCAGGATCACTGGCTGGGCATGGGGATGGACGCCTACAGTGGCACATACAGGTAAGCTTCGGTGAGTGACAACACACAGCCGAAATGTATCGAGCGGTAAGCACTCAGTTCTGTAAACCAGTTCTGATATAGAGTTTGTGGAGCAAAAGGCACAAGAATGACAGGAGATAAGAGTGGCACAGACCACAGTGAATGAGTGAGTGAGGAGAGAGAGATGAGAGGGAGAGAGAGGGAGAGGAAGACTCTCTTCTCTTCTCATGCCCTCATCTTCTCTTATCTCTCTCTCTCTCCCTTATCTTTCTCGTCGTGTTTCTCCTTTACCTTTTCTGTCTTCTCTTTTACCTCACATCTTTTTCTGTCCTACTATCCTTTCTGTTGCTGTCTCTACCCTATCCCTTCTTGCTACCCCTCTTTTCTTTGTGCTCACACACCTTTCGATCTTTCGCTCTCTCCTATCAGCACTCCTCGTTCTCTCTTTGTCCTTTCTCTCTTTCTGGTACACTTGAGTTATTCTTCGCATGGGCAATCCTCGTATTCTCTCGCATCTCTTTATCTGTTCTTTCTTTGTTTTGTTCTCTCCTCTTTTCTCTACTCCATCTCGTTTACTCATCTGTTCTCTCACACTACCTTCTTTCTATTCAGCTCTCCCTCTATATCTTACATCATTCACACGTCTATGTATCGTTTGCTCTCCACCCTGTCTGACTCGTCTATGCTGTTCTCTCTGCTTTATCTTCTGATCTCTCTTTCTTTCCTCTCTCTGTCTCCCATCTTTCCTCCCAGTCCCCCCAACACCATACATTAACTTATATTCATACTGGTGCAACCCATAATGCCGTGCTGCCCTAACAGGACGGCAGCCGCATCCTTGAACCACAGGACCCTGAAGGCTTCGACCTTCTGACTTTTATTTAATCTTGTCGTGTCTCTCTTTGTCTCTTTCTCTTCTCTTTTTAGAGAAGCATCAGTTACTCAGTTATCACTTTCTCTCCACGGCTTAGCAGCTGCCTCAGTAAACACCTGATATTAAATCAGTTACAGAGTAGGAACTCCTACACTGTACTGCTGTTACGGAACTATGGATGCAACTGAGTGGGTGTTTGTGGATTGCATTCTGAATCATGCAGGCCGGCGATCCACTACACCGGGGCACCACACACACTAACCCACCATACTACATCAGTATGTCACTACCAGAACTGAGAATGAATCAACAACCACATAATACTGCTCTGTGGTGTCCTCGTGGGGGTCATTACCATTGAAGAACAGGGTAATAGAGTATACAAAGAAACAGATGGACAAGTTAGTGCTGATACTTGTAGAACCCACAAGATGCTTTCCTATATGGTCAGTGGTGCTGTAAATGATAAGAAGTGTACCCCATATAGGAGGTGATACCTAATAAAGTGGTTGGTGGGTGTATATATCATTAGGTCTATGGAGTAAACTGGCTAATTTAGCATAATGTATAATGAGGCCAGAGTATTTAGTATCGCCAGCGGTTTGCAGCCGCATTAGCTAGATAGTAGATAGATAGATAGATAGATAGATAGGTAGGTAGATAGATAGATAGGAGATAGATAGATAGATATGATAGATAGATAGATAGGTAGATAGATAGATAGATAGATAGATAGATAGTAGGATAGATAGATGGATAGATAGATAGATAGATAGAGAGGTAGCTAGATAGATAGATAGAAGATAGATAGATAGATAGATAGATATTATATAGATAGAATTTATCAAACACAACCCACCTTCATAGTACTTGACTAGATGACCTTTCTTAGAGTGTTCAGACGTTTGCATTCGGATGGTGTTA